>JAGDQP010035015.1:0-19799 GCA_022664845.1 Lepisma saccharinum | reverse complement strand
TTTGGAATATCAAACAATTTGAAATTCTAAGGTTCCCCAAATTATTTCTTGTGTCAAACACGTTGACACTAGGTATCACTCGACCACTTATGTCATTTCGCATTTTCACGTACACCCTGAACTCCGTTTACTCCCCCCACTAGGGGACACGGAGTGGAACTTTTATAGCTCAAAATGTTAGCCCCTTAAAATAATGAAGGACGTGTTCTTGCGTTTTTTAAATATTCCCAGTCGTTTTGAAGATACACAGGATTGCAACGGACTTTATGGACACGAAATGTGACCGCCGCCATTTTGGATGGGGTCACCATAGCGACTTGAAACTTTCGGCACAATATTTCTTTTGTCGGGACCTTTCAAACGATATATTACTCGATACCCTTTGCCATTTGAAATTTTCAAGTACCACAATTTCGGGGGTCTGGGGTGGAAATTCAAGCCCCTCAAAATAAGAACAAAATCAGCTGTAGTAGTTGAGACAGAATAAGAAGGGTGTTTTTCTTTTCAGCCAACACATTACATTGAAACAGCAATATACGAAATCAATATAATATAAACTTTCCATGTACCTTTTTTTAAAAAAGATCTTACGTCTTGCTGGTCGAGGGGCATGATTTTTGGTGTGGGGCAAGTTACATAATTTGCCTCCCCCATGATTTTATACCTGCATAAAAACAAAATGGTTTGGTCTTTTATTTTCAAGCATTTTTTTTTTTTATTTTACACCTTAATGAAAATAACAGTGGCTTGGGTTTTCACTTTCAAGCAATAACATATTTTGCCCATATTCAACCGCCATGATTTTATATGTAAAATAAAAACAAAATTTGCTTAGCTCTCAGTTTTAATTTTATTTATATTCTAGGTGGATTTTAAAATTACCTGTTTATTTATTTTTATAATAGCGTCAATTTTTAAAAAATGTGGAGTGTTTTAGTATGGGTATTTAACTGTTTTCGCGCCAACTTTGCAAGTTTTAAATGTTATTTTAGCGGTGAAAAATCAGCGAAAGAAGCTAACGAGAAGATTTAAACTAGTAGTTAATTGGAATGTAGCTTCAAAGGTAAGTTTTGTTAACTATAATTCACTTTAATAAACTTTTGTTAAATCTAATTTAGTATAGAAATCTCTACGATCGTGGGCGGCGGTTATGGGACACGGAACTATTACCCCGACACTTTTTTGAATTGACCTTTAAATCTATATGATTTTATATGGAAATATGAAGTTTTTCCTTCTTTTCCCCACTTTTACCCTTGCCCCCGCAACATTATCCTCTAATCGCCGTCCCCGACACTGTCTACGTCAATCAATTAAATCCCCTTAAGAAAACTAGGGCTGGCACAAGGTCATGGCTTTGTAGCTGCTATGATTTTCTCAATACATTGCCAGTCATGGTTGCCCCATGGGATTTTCCCCAGGAGGCAAGATTTTTCAGGAAGGCAAAACTACATTATAGTAAGTAATTTTGTTCCAAAAACCATGAAATCTAAGAAAAATTGCATAAAATCAGAGGCATGTCAAGTTTCCTGTGGGCACCAATGTTGCCAAATGCCAATCAGTAATTTCATTCTCATTCTATCTTGAGGGGCATTATATTTGATACTTCTATGAAAGCTGTTTCATCTGCAGTGGCGTATCCTGGGGCAAGCGATTGCCCCCCTTCCCGAAAAGGAAACTTTTTTAAAAAACATTAATAGTAAAATAAGACTCATCCCATAGTTTTAACTCTTAATTTTCTCAAATTTTGTGCGACCGCCCGCCCCAAAATTCCAGTCTGTATCCGCCCCTGATCAGCTGACATATTGGACTGTTCTCTGCTTTTCTTCTTAAAGGGGAAAGTTGTTGCGTAATTCGGACGGTGTTTATCTGAAAAGAAAGACCTCTAATTGGATAAAACAATATGGTATTTATGCAGAATTTACGATTCTAGGCCCAAATAATAATAATAGATTTGGATTTGAAAAGTTGCAATTTTCGTGTGGAATTCTTACTTTTTTTATATTTACTACATGTTTCGAGCGAACATGTTGAATGTAGAAACTATATGCCACTTCTTCAGATTTTACGTTTATTTATATATCCGACTCTTCGGGCCTTATGTATAGTCTTGAAGACGATGTACCGTACCAATCTAACATTTTTTTATATTTTAATGCATGTTCTTAGAATCCGATTTCCAAATCCCTAGTACATAAATGATTGTATTCCAAGTACACAATAACATTGTTTGTAGAAGACATCCCTGAGTTGTCGCTTTCCTTGTACAAACATAAAAAAAGTTGTATGCATTGCTACTTTATCGGTATTTGTACTTTAGGCTTGATTGTTGCCAGCAAATTATTCGATCCTTCGACACATTGTCTCTGTTTGACTTACTTGCACTTTGTGGAGATCGAAACATTGTTTTTCAGCTTGCGTCGGCTTAACCCAGTCTCTCACTTACATTTAAGTTCTTTCCCCGTTTATCTGCGGCAAGCTCTCCTGGCATTTTCTTCTTCTTTGAGATTCTTCTGGGCGGAAAGTCTTCTTCTATTTCTTTCTCTACACCAGATTGCGCAAGCTGTTGATTTATCTTCTCTCAAAATATTTTTGTATTTTCGTAAAACATTAAACAGACATCTTTTTCCTCTATTTTCTTCTGAAGCTATTGCAGCAAATTGTCTACAAGTCTCCAGGCCGTAAGATAGTCCAATCCGTGAGACTGCAGGTATTTTGAAACAGGCTCCGTTTCTGTAAACAAGTCCTGATACGCAGAGCAAATCATTACAATTTTAAATTCTGTCCATTTATTCAGAAAAGTTTTAGCTTGAAATTTTGATTTCGCATCAAAGCGCCTGTCCTGTACAACATCATTGAGGAACAATAAAAATGTAAGAAGTCTTGATGATGGTGCATTCCTGTCTTGGCTTCCTGTTTCGTAGCGAAACTCGCTAGTGTCGATTATCGCATTCAGTGCCTTGCTTTTGCTCCACCATCGTGCACTAACTTTTTGAAGTTTTCGTAGTCTGTCATGTCCCTCGTGGCTTGCATCGATCATTTTATTCCAAGCATCCATTCTTTTGTAGAATTCAGACAGAAACACAGCACTGGTTTGAACCACACCAAATAAGTTTGCAGCTTCAGGGATCTGCTCAGTCGAATTTGTCATAAACAAATTAAGAGCATGAGCCAAGCAATGAGTTTAAATGATTTCAGGATTATCCTTCTCCAGTAATGCTTTAACACCTTTATAGCATCCACTCAAGTTAGCAGCTCCATCAAAAGAGCAGCCTACAATATCAGACATCAAAACATTGTAAGCAGAAAGTACTCTTTTGATTTCATTATAAGTTCCTTGTCCTGTAGTGTCACTGTTTACGACAACTGCTAAATGCCTCTCAAATACTTGGCCGTTTAGAACGTAGCGAATTACTATAGCCAGCTGATTGAGCACTGAAACATCTTGGGTAGAATCAACCATTATGCTTAAAATGTCTGCTTTCTTGACGTCTTCCACTATGTTCTTCTGCAATAACTGTCCAATAATACGGATTAGTTTATTTATAGAAAAGTCATTAGCGGTCCTCTTTCATTTCATTTATTCTTCATTTAAATGGCGGAGTTAAGGCATAACCTTTTCTTCCACTCAACCATTTGAACATTCTACATAAAATTTACATGATATGAATAATTAAACACTACAAAATGTATAATTAAACACTACAAAACAAACATAAAATGGACACTAAAAATCATACAATATCAACTACAATTAAAACTTAAGAAATATATAATATTACAATCATAATGTGATTACTAGAAGAAATAAAAATACTACCTATACTAACCAGAGAGTAAATAATAACAATAATAAAAATAATGATGATATATAATATAGTTTCGTGTTGATCTGTACACTCGTGTGTCTAGTGAGTCAGAGGAAATTGTGACTGGGATAAAAAGCAATAAAGTTTACGTTTAAATGTTAATAGACGTAACATGACGCTCTTCCCTGCCCTTTCAGATTTCCACGACGTTGCAGCAATTCCTCGCGCTGTTTACTGAGCGATATAGCTTCCTTAACATGCTCTTTCAGTACATCATCATATTCAGCCACTAATAAAACCAATTCCAGGAAGTTCCCGTGGTTGATTTTTCTGTCATCAAGTTTATAAGCAGATTCAGTGTTCCCTGTTCCCCTATAAGCTATGTTGTCTTTCAATGAACAAAATAATATCAAATAACCGTTTAATCACAGCTCGTTTCTTCTCTACTTGTTTTTGACGCAGATTTCTTGCATTATCACAGGGAGATGATATATCCTTCTTTGCTCCAGCGGCTATGGTTGCCTCCGCAGCCTGAACCTTTAAAAGGAATTTTCATGGCGTTTTACATCTTTTTACACGATTTTCACACTCACTCTATATCCTGTGACAAACTGACTACTTGGAGTGGCAGTCCGAATTTCCCCTAACGCCATGCAGGTTGAGCAGTACAAAAAATTGTTTGCAGCACAAAATGATACCCACTGTCGTTTAACCTTTTCACCATTTAGTAGTTCTTGGTAATACACTTTCTGAGCATCAAATGGCAGTTCGGTTTCATCGCTCCTCGGCTGAAAGGTGTGGTGCTTCAAAACTGCGATCTTCATAACGGTATCTCGTTCACGAGGTGGTATGAAGAAGGACAAATGGGTGTCTGTTTTTTTGCACTTGTCGATCAGGTACTCTTTCACCAAGCGTTCCCTTTGTTTGGTCATCATCGCTGGAATCATCTGACTGGATTTGTTCTTGTGTTTCCTCAATAACGGAAGTAGAGTCATCGGGTTTTTGGGAGTTGCTGCTTATTTCACAATCTTCATCAATGCAAGAGATGGTATCTTCGTTAGTAGATTGCTGATTGTTAGAAGACTCCCTTTCTTCAGCTGAAAGGTTAAAAAATTGGCATGCACTGATGCAGTAGTGCAAATAAAGCAAAATAAAAATTCGCCTAAAATATCGAGTATTATGACGTATACTTCGCTCCATTCATAGCTACAGAGTTCCGAAATTCAGTGATCACATCATACTGTACCTGCAAAAATTTCTACATATTCTTATGGAGGAAATGAATAAAATAGGATTTTCTCGAAATTTGAAAATTAGATCAAAATTTTGGTAGAGAGAAAAGTTGTTGCCCCTGTTGCCCAGAAGTCGAGACATATCATTAAACTATAATATCCTATTAACTTTCAGAGGGCTACCAATAGAATAATCCATGCCGAAAAGTTAAAGACTACAGTCAATTTCATTGAAAACGTAACAAAAAAGTAACTGTTTTTGTATAGTGTGTCAGCCTGCTAATCTAAATACCGGATGGCCCAGCTAAAGGTTCCCGCTTTTTTGGAAGGTTAATGTTCAGACTGGAGAAGAGCAGAACGAAATTTTACCAGAATGGAGATATGGATATATACCAAGTTAAATCAAAACCAGATGGTGGATATGTAAATGACGCGCTAGGGGCAAAAAAAAGTCAGTGATTCAGTATTACAAAACTTTAGGTTTGTTTTAATGCTTTTCCTTTTAAATACAAAATTATGAACAGAAATGACGATAACACGCCTAAAAGTCATGCTGCCCAAAATGACGCTATTACCAACCACTGTGTTACCACAGCAACAAAATTTGATAATAGTGATGTTATCCATTTGGCTATTTCATGTGTTTTTCTTCATAATTTATATTTAAGCATAAAAGCACAGTTTTGTGAAACTTTTTTATGCAATTGCGCTTCACCTTGAGCACTAAAATTCATTCCACTTGGACGAACGTGTTGCTCATAGGCCTAGTCCTTTTTCGTCAAAAACTGGATGAATTTGTTTACTTTATCAATGAAAGGGAATTATAATCTACACGTATCTCCAAGTGAATGGATTTTAGTAACTTGATTTTAATGAAACTTGGTAGCCCCTACACGTTGGAGGTATATACATATCTCCATCCTGGAAAATTTTCATACTCTTACTCCTCTCCTAAACGGAATACTAACCTTCCGAAAAGTGAGAACTTTCAGCTGGGCCACCCGGTAGGCTACAGGTAGGCCTATCACTTCATTTTGATTTTTAACGTTTCCAGGGTTTTCTAAAGTACCGTTTTATTTCAGCAAAATATAATATTTTTAAAGTATGGCCTAATCTGTGAGCTGTACAATTGCCGAGACTTTCGAAAAAAAAAATGATTTTAGCAAACGCAGAGGCAAAAGGCTATGAAATCGCCTGTAATCTTTACAGTTTTTCGGCTAATTTCTTTTCAGTGTAGTTTCCCATTTCTATTTTCAGAAACGGATATGTTATAAATACGCAGCGCTGAAAAGTGTTACATTTGTAACACAATTTTATTTAGCGTGCAGAACAGAGGAAGGTATAATAGGCTACCATTAGCAAGTTTGCCAACGTATTAGAATATGTGGTGAAAATGTTAAATCGAACCATCATTATTTCGTACTGATCTTTCAGTTGACTGCTGGTCAGTTATTGATGATGAGCCCAACGAAGTTTCTTGACGATCTGCTGTTGACCGAATAACTATTCCAGTGCTTGAAAAACACAATTTCTTTTGCCTTCTGTCATTTCCACACTCCTGTAGCTTTCGAGCTTCAGCAGCCTTCTTTTTTGCATAACCACTTTGAAACTTGCTATTCATGCTCGTTAACCCGTAATCCTATGTTACTGTATATATGTACATGTGTATGACACAATTGGCAGATTTTCAGATCTGTATACTGCATTACACCTATAGGTAATCAGTTAATCACGAGTCAGCAGTCACATCACTATCACAAGACACAATTCACAAATAATACGACTATGGGATCCTTGTAGAGCTTACTTTTTACTAACAGTTAGTCAGAGTTAGTAACTAGCCACTATTGTGCACTATCTACCTCAAAAATACACAAAAAGTGACAGATCCCTCAGGACTTTTCGACACACAAAAGACAAAAGCGTAAAATACTCTTTTATACTTGGCACTGCTCATCTTTCTGAAACAGGAAATTGCTACAAATAGGCCTATAGACAGGGGAATTTTCCCGTCAAATGTTGGCGAAATTCTTGCAGCGCAGACCTTATTAGACTACTTTTATTTTCTTCTATATAGAGTAAACTGTAACTTTCTGAAATAATAGCAAAATTCGTTTTACGACGTGCTGACTTTGTGCTGTCTGTTGCAAATTTAATAACTAGCTTGTTTTGCTTCCTGAAGCGATCAAGCAACTAAATGTGAAAACCAGAAAGCGTTACGCGGGTATATAATGACAATGATGAAAAAGCAATGAAGTTAATGCACTGCATCACGTGACACCGGGAAATATTCAAGGTCCGTCAGCAACTTTGTAGGACTTTATACAGGCTACCTTCACCCACATAATGTAAACAAATGACATCATTGTAGTCTCAGTGAAATTTTTCTATCAATCTTGGAGTGTTCGATCAAAGTACGACCTTTGTTAACGTTGAAATATTTCCTCTTGTGTCAGCCTTCAAACATTGATCGAACACTCCAAGATCGATAGAAAAATTTCACTGAGACTACAATGTTTTTACCGGTACCACGTGATCAAAACACCTCTGTAACGTAACGTGAATCAACCTCATACAGTAGACGCAAAAATAATAACTTGGCCGCTAATGAAGAGTCATTGCTCACTGCAAGCCTACGTCTATTCTGAGCAGGCCCTACTCTAAAACGTCGTGCATTGTCTTCTGATTAGCAATCATGTTATTTTGCGTATACTGTAGTAATTACCTACACCATTATTTTCAATCTCGTATTTTATTGGCATTATCGCCTACTGGACATGATTGTGATAGAACACTTTCATTCCAGAGCTGGATAGAATTATGGTATTTATACTGGCGAAAAAATTCCATGTCAACACTGTAGCCTACTAGGTGTGTAAATATGAAACCGGAATTTGTGTATAGACGGCGTTAGCTGTCGCTGTGGTTACCGTAAAACTTCGTACTTGGCGCCACTTGCTTGTTTTGACTGCTGATAACGATTTGCAACTCACCACCTGACAAGCTTCATGTCATAATGTAGTGTTTAATAGCGTTCAACATGTCGCACTTTTTTATCTACAAACTATGATGTGCAGACAACATTGATTTTTTGTTGCCATTTGAAGAAAACTGTTGCAGAATCGCATCGCATGCTTGTCGAAGCTTACGTTGATCATGATCTTGGTAAGTCACAGTGCTATGCGTGGTTTACAAAATGTAAAAGTGGCGATTTTCACGTGAGAAACGAAGAACGTGGAATACCACCGAAAAAGTTTGCAGACAGCGAATTGCAAGTTTTGTTGGATGAGGATGACGCTCAAACGCAACAACAATTCGCGGATCAATTAAATGTAACAATTAAAAAACAGTTTCCGTACGTTTAAAAGCCATGGGCAAGATTCAGAAGGTGGGAGAATGGGTTCCACATGCATTGACTGAACGACAGCAGGAAAACCGAGAAACCACTTGCGAAATTCTGCTCGCCAGGTACAAAAGGAAATGTTTTCTCCATCGAATTGTCACTGGTGACGAAAAGTGGATCTATTTCGAGAATCCTAAGCGTAAAAGATCATTGGTAACTCCAGCAGAACCGGCGACATCGACTGCAAGACCAAACCGCTATGGACGGAAGAGAATGCTTTGTGTTTGGTGGGATCAGAAGGGAGTGATCTATTATGAACTGCTGAAACCTGGAGAAACCGTTAATACCCAACGTTACCGACAACAAATGATCGATTTGCATCAAGCTTTGCGTGAAAAACGACCAGAATATGACCAGAGACAATTTAAAGTGATTGTGTTTCACGATATTGCACCCTCCCACACAGCACAACCGGTCAAGAAAACGATTGCAACGTTTGGCTGGAAAATCCTTCCGCATGCGGCTTACTCACCAGACTTGGCTCCTTCCGATTTTCACTTATTTGCATCCTTGGGACACGCACTTGCTGACCAGCGCTTCACATCTTACGAAAATGTACGAAAGTGGCTTGATAACTCGTTTGCATGCAGCACAAGAGGCACAGATTTTTTTGGTTTGCCACTCACACATTGCCGGAACGATGGCAGAAATGTATCGCTAGCGATGGCCAATACTTCGAATAAAATAGTTCTTAGCATTGTCATCCAATCACTGTGTCGTTTCAGTACATAAATTCCGGTTTCATATTTACGCACCTAGTAAGTTTCAGCAGATAATTCCAAAAACGAAGCATGTTTTCTGTTCTAAATGAACTTGATATTTGGACTAGGCAAAACTAAATACATTTTTAAAAAGTTCTGTTTTTTCATTTTTGAGTTATCAAATATAGACCTACAACATGTGTTAACATCCATAAAGGATCCATCAGCCTGTGGTTAAACATACGTCCAGCTTCAACGATGAAAGGGCCCCCAACTGCCCAACATAATGAAGAAAGCGCCCAGGGTCCCAACTGTTCAATGTAATGAAAGAAGGGCCCCAACTGCACAATATAATGAAAGAAGGGCCCAGGGCCCCAAGCAAAAACTAAATCACAGTTTCCAATAATAAAAGCCCCTAGTGAAAGATGGGCCTAGCCACAAATCCAGTAAAAAAAAGGTGCCCTATTGAAAAAGTTAACTTACTGATGGAAGGATGGAAGAGAGGGGGGGGGAGGGAGAGTGTTGGCAGCATAATAACCAGTGATCTACCGAATTATTTAGCTTTCTTCTGTTTTAGCTTTTCTCACTTTCTCTTTCTTTATTTATTGTTTTCATTAATCTTTTTCTGAAAGGGCCTAGGCCACGATTGCGGCCTAGCGGCCCTGGCCAGTCCGCTCCTTACCTAAGGGCTTCAGCGAAGTATGACGCAGAAAAGTATTAGAGATTTTTCAGTTGTCGAAGTTCTGCACCGTCCATCAAGCGGCCTCGAGACTCATCCAGCAGCGCACTAAGTGACAATGATTTCTCAGATTCGGAGTTGGACCGTGAAGAGTATTTCCATTCTGATGAAAGTTGTGTTGAACAAGAAGGTAAGTTTCCATTACTTGATTTTAATGTCTTATTGCAGTAACTCCCAATTTACTTACAACAAATATGGACTTATTGTAGGTTGTCATATTTCTGTAAAACTATGATATGGTTCACAGTTGTTGTGATGACCAGTGACGAAACGTAATCTCGTAACGAGGGTAGGCCTGAAGTTAAAACGTCGCTTTTAATGTTTTCATGCTCTTGAGACGAAGCTACGAATCGGCATTAGGAAGTTGGTATTACTTCGAAACCTTATCAACTGGCCATATTTACTTAGCTTTGTAAACGTCCCATTGTCTAATCAAGACAATGCCAGAATAATCCAATATTTCAATTATTAGGGTGACGCGGAGCAGTTTTGCCATTCAAATTAATTTACTGAAATCTGCATATCATTATTCTAATTTAGCCGATGCTCGCCTTACAAAGAAAAAATAATAATTTCATATAGCGTTCCAATAATTTGTTTAATTATTATGAATAGTATAATATCGTATTATTGCTTATTGAGTGTGTGTATATATATATACCACGAAGTATATATAAGGGTAAAGGCACTAGTAGTTGACGCTTTAAGGATTTTTTCAGGTTTATTGTCTTACAAAACGTTTTTAAATTGTGATTGTTTATCGAATTGTTTTTATTACTTATACACTTTGAAGGTCTATTTTATTAAACATTATAATTTTTAATGAAAAATAAAAGTTTTCAATACTTTTTTAAAAAAAATATTTCTAAACCCTTAAAAAAGTTAGTAGTTGACATGCTTCATCTTTAAAAGATCTAGTAGTTGACACATTTGTGATTAGTAGTTGACAACTAATATTTTTCATACATAAGAAACATGAAAGATAAAATTGTCAATATCCTAGGCTTTCTATTGTATTATTAACACTTAAGCATATTACTAGTTAGCAGTACAATGTCCAGTACCCAATAAAATATGAAAACTCATATTTGGTATTAACAACAAGTAAGAATTTACACTAAGCATTACAATTTTGTAATCTATGAGAACAATTTGTTCAAAGGACATTATAGAATACAAAAGCTTGTAAAAAAACAAAGAAATAACACAGAACTTTGACACTGAAAACAACACAGTAAGAAAACGTCAATTCCAAATACTATCCAGTTCAGGGACAACAAAAATGCCCCGTCGACTGCTCACTGATTGAGGTTCTTTAATATGACCAGCAACATCTCCCCACGTATACTCTAGCTCATCTTGTCTTTCTGGCCACTTCCAGTAATTTCCGCTTTTCTTCATGGCAGACACTATTGCACCATTATCTGTAATTCTGGTGATTTTACCAGGTAAAATATTCGTTCTCGTATGTTACGATCACAAATTCTCCCACTTCCTTATTTATGGGTTCAACGGCCATAGAGGTTAAACCGATTTCTGAATTGCTAGAATATTCTTCGTTCAATTCACTTGATGAGTCTTTATAAGGAACTGCATCATTTTCGACATCTGTTGTGTCGCTGTCACTTTGTCGATAACATGAAGATGTAGCTAACAAGTCTTGTCTAACATTTTGCACATTTCTTCTTTTAAGTATTAATTTTTTCTCTTGCTCTTTCAATTGCTTCATTCTTTCTATTTCTTCCTTCCCTCTTAGTCTTTCTGCAGCTCTTTCCTTTTTCTGGCGTTCCATATCTTCATTCTTCTTTGCCTTATTTTTATAATAATCTAGCCATTTTTTGAAGTCACAACATTTGGAACTTTTTCCTTCCAATTCCTCTTCCTTTTTTTTTCACTTCGTTTTGGGGCCAAAACAGAGATCTTTTAAATGGGCTCGGAATACCCTCGATACTAGGACCGCCCATACCTCCCTCATGTGTTGGCGAGTTAGCAATTTCAACCTGCCCTGACAGTTCGTTCGAATCTGTGGCACGTTCCTGACTTAACTGCTGATTTCCAGTACATTCTGATTGTTCTCCTTCCACACAATACGAACTCTTTTCCAGTGAAACCTTACCTCCTTCTTGTTCCACGTTCACATTCAGTGATGCTATAACTTGTGATTCCTGTGTAACGTTGACTTCTTGTTCAACCTCCACATTGTCCGATGGATGATTTTTTTCAAAAGGCTTCTTTTGAACTTCTAGGATTTGATGGTTATCGATTCTTTCTACTGCAGATATAACTGTCTTCCATGTTTGAAATAAGGAAAGATCTTCCTTTGGTCCTGGCCAATCCTCAGTGTGAGACACAGATAAAAACTTATTAATTTTTTCTTCCCCTATTATTACATTTAAAACTTTTTTAGTTATTTTTAGTTCAGATGGAATTAAACTACTTTCAGATGTTATAGCTAAGTGCTTCTAACCTAACTGCATTTTCATTCTAGGGATATAATCCACAGCGCTTGAACCCATTCTGCAAAGCAACTGAATATTCTGGACCATCTAAAACTTTACTTAACAGAGGACCAAAATGTTTCCTTTGTAAGATGGGACCCTCGTTCATGTTCTCCATTCTCCAATTATGCACTTTTTGCTTCCATGTTCCTTTAACGCTGCGAAAAACTGCTACGTCAAGTGGTTTTATTATCTGCGTTGCATTTGGACTCAAAGCTACTAGGATAATACCATTCTCTTCACAGAACCTGCTTGTAAGCAAAGAAAGATGAGAACCATGTCCATCGATAAATACAATCACCGGTAAATTTATATTTTGTGTTAACAGCCATGGATGAAAGACGTTAGCTAAAAACTCAAAGAACAGCGCTCCAGTCATCCAACCTGATTCTGACTTGCGAATTTCCCAATTTTCGGGTACACTATTAACTACTTCTGCGGGAATCCGTTCATACGGAAACACAACTAGGGGAGGAGCAAATGTACCAGCAGCATTGCCAGTTATCAAAGCCGTTAAACACTGTTTTTCATCATTACTGACTTGTTGGTAAACCTGCTTGTCACCCTTTCTTGCAAGAACTCTGTTCCCTTTCGGATTTAGAAAGAAAGCAGTTTCGTCGGCATTAAACAATCGGTTAGGTTCTTCTACAATTATCTCATGACCTTCTTCCTTTAAGTAAGTTGACACCTCTGAAAACCACCTTTGAAATTGTTTCTTTGGTAACCGAAGCACGCGACACTGTCAAATTTTGCGCGATCCTTCTAGAAATATTTGCATTCCTTCTAATAAACCCTTTAAACCAAGTTTTGTCAGATCTGTTACTCTTAAAGGGATTCCTTCGTTTCAAATCTTGCATTAACTGTTGAACACTGTTTAGAAATTCATCAACAGTCACAGGGAACCCTGTTTTGCCTACATCAATAATCCACTTCACTAGAATATTTTCTTCCTCTTTAGTGAGAATAGACGGTGGACCCATTTTCCTTTGAACTGGCGTTTTTCCTTTTACTTTATATAATAGAATTATTCGTGGAACTCCATTTTTTTTTGGCTGAAGCTGCAACAGATACACCACGTTGACGAACTTCCTTTATTGCTACTATCATCTGTTCCTCAGAGTATGACAAGAATCAGGAGGAGTTGCAAAAGCAGGAGAAACGAGAGCAAAATTGGAGACAATCAGAAATTGGAAAATAAATTGTTTGGGACAGTATTGGTTTAGGGAAGGGATTGTTATTTTGAAATATGTGATACGGTGTAGTATAGCAGAGGAAAGAACTTGAATGGAGGTTGCAACAGATAAACAGTATTACAAAGGGAAGCTAATACGTTGAGACAAGGAGATTAGCGGGAGATCGATACAAATGAAAGCTGAATAGCTAACGAAAAATTACCTACCGTTAATGGCAGAACACTTTTAATGATAATTTGCATGCTATTAATTTAACAGAATATTTCATTAAAGAACGTTTATGTGATCCTCGTTGAAAAAATCTGCATGGGCCCAATTTTTTGGCCCAAGCCTAACCTCAACTCACAAATGCCACAACCCAAACTCTTTCTTTCCCTGTAGCGTTTGATTGTTATTAAAAATCATTCGTCAATTCATGTAAATTGGTCTTATGGCGTATATTTTGTAATACCTTTATATAAAAGAAAGTATTAACTTGCATGAATTTTATTCTGATAATTTACAAGAAAAGATTCATTAAAAACCTGAAAGTATTTTTTTCAGCCAACGAAGAGTACTTGACATGCACTGGTGTCAGTGTTTGACACCCATGTCAACTACTAGTTCCATACAATTGTTTTAATTTATAAAGCAACTTATAACATTTCCCATTATAACAAGATGTTTGAAGCGGCAAACGTCAATTTTAGAACAAGAACGGTTGGAACTAGTACTTGACATGGGGTGTCAAGTTCTGAAACTCACGTTAAATTGAGTTTTAGTAAATGACACCCCTCCAACAACAATCAATTTTTTGTCCAAGCTTGTCGCTCTGATTTTGTTACGTAGCTGTACTCTTCTAAGATGGCAAATAAAGTACTTGAACAGGGCAATACAAAATTTTGTAAGTTATTTATAAATAAAGAGTACTTACCTTCTTAACGAAATCCGCTACAAAACCTTATCAAAAAGCTAATCCTCACACTGGTTTCAAGAAATACAATGTCACTCTTTCCCGTAACGCGTGGTTTTTGCAGTGGTGCCAGGAAATAATCAGTGAAATCCCGGTGTACAATTTGTTTCTACTTTCGTGTCCGTATGACATCGAATAACCTTATTATTTGAACTTTCCTTGCGAAGTGTCAACTACTGGATTCCTGTCAACTACTAGTGCCTTTACCTTACTTGGTGGTATTTTTATTATTAGCTTCTTTATCGATATGTTTGTGTTTCTTTATTTCAATGTAATTTTGGTGTGAATCCGAACCCTGATAAAGAACATTGTGTAGCTTTGCAACGTGGGTCACGCTTTCCTATTTCAAATTTCAACGAGTCACAGTTGTTGCCGCGGTTTGAGAGAGTCGGCGAGAATGTTGTTAGTTAAAAGTGCGGGAGTAATGTAACGGTACTGAAGACTTGAATAGAGTATATAAACAGCCGCTCGTCTATTGTTCACCCTCTTGTATCTGACCCGTCAAAGCGCTAAGATCCCGTTCATTGACCATGCTGGAAGAAAAGTTTTAGGAAGAGAGGCTATGCCTCGGATGAAAGAAAACAGGTTAGTACATTTTTGAGCGTAGGAAAAGCTACCACCGATTTTAAGTAATGTGGATGTCGCCAACAAAGTTGATTTTGAAAAGTCGCTTTTTATCCAGCCAGCAGTCATTTGGATAAACCAACGTAAGCAGGTCCAAGAATTAATGACCTAAGAATGGTTGAAAAAAGTAATCGGTCTCCACGCTACGTGATCACTTGGCAGCGGGTCGACCTCCAGAAGGTTGGACGCTATCAAGCCAGTGTTTCTCGTGGTATGGACAACGAGATAGTTGGGACGAGAATCGCCTCTAAGTTAAGAGATTGGAGGTCCACGAACCAGCTATATCAATATTCGGCCCGGCACGCAATATGAGTTTAATCGTCAATTTCCCTCTAAGACAAATTCAGGGCAGTCATGAAGTTATTAAGATAGCATTATTCTGCGAGTTGCTAACTAAAAGTTATTTTGAACGGAGACACACGAGTTCGAGTCGAGGTGGCGGACACACTAATATAGCCACGTTTCTCAAAACATTAAATCAGTCATGTGTGCAAAAAGCGGCCAATGTTAGGAACGGCTCTAAAGGCTTGGAAAGGGTAGAGTTCCAGTCTTGTTCATATGTTTCACGGTTATCAAACCCGAGGGACTGGGAGGTAATCCGGAAGGGGTGTGTTATTGCCCAAGTAAAAAAAATTATCACTCTGCGCCATGACGTCATATTTAAGTTGTTGACGATCATTGAAGCGATTGTGAGTAAACATTGCATGTCCGAGTTATTGCTATCTCGTCGGTTTCATAACAATCTTGATATTAAGAAGAGAGGGGAAAAAACAATTTCTTTAAACAAAAAAAAACTTTGCGCCGAGAGCAGAAACTATTAGTTGCAATCGGAATCGGGATCTCCCAACGGTACTCTCCCAGCTGATCAACGAAAGCAACCGGGAGTAACGCACTACGTCATCACACGTGCTCTCTCAGCGGCGACAGCAACCAAAGATTCCTAAGAGGATAGTGAACGAATTAAGTGGCCAGGATTTTGTCAGAAGTAAAATTCGCGGACCCACTGGGGAAGATAGGCGCGGGAGCTTGTAAATACGAATATTTATTCTTGTTATGTAAATACACTTGGAGATTAAACGGAGACCTTTTAATTCATCAGCTAGAGTAATGTACCGGGATTTGCGACCCCGGGAAACCTATCTTATCAATGATAGAATTCATTTAGTTCTTGTCTTGTTACATAAATTACACTCCCTGCTATCTGTCTGTAGACCCTCGACAGAAACGCTAATATTCTATGTACCACGCTAATTATGAAGCAGACATGCAGGAAACCTCTGTTGGAGCAGAAAGCAGTAGGGCCATCTTCTGACTAAAGAAATTGGTGTTACTAACAATTCAGATGGGTAACTAAAATATTTGATATGTATATTGAAGATGACGAAGTTGACAAAAAACGTAACAATTTATTTTGAAGCCCTTGCAGAGGAACGTATAGAGAAATGCGATGGTAAATAAATAACAAAAAAAACACTTATCTCAAGTGTTTTTAAATTCTACTTTTTTTTTTTTCATTCAAATAGATTCAACCTAATTTATAATTATTTTTTCGCATGATTCTCTTACAGTTTTCTCACAACACAAAAACATCTGTATGAAAGAACACAAATCCAGCTTATTACAAACCACTATTCAGACAGGTGGAGAATGGATTGATCTGGATTCTAGTTCTTGCTGGTATATTTTATCCAGGGTGGGCCGAAAGTTAGGTGACAGCCTGTCACAGAAAAGGATGTTGGGTTGGAGGTCCACATTGGCCAGAGATGATGTTTTGAGGTGGGGCAACCAAAAACACAAGTGACTACCACGGCCGCCATGTTTAAGTCCGCCATATTGAATATCACTTTATTTTTTAAACGGGAAGGTAGCTTTGCGAGACACGTTTTACTATCAGTTTTTTTAACGAATTCAATGCCGCTGTCCGTTTTGTCCCCTCACGAACCGTTGACTAATTATTACCTGTTTTCTCCCTCTTTATACCCTCACAACACATGCTCGAAATGACCTGTGCAACAATGGTCTATGCCACACGCCTGCAGGGATGCAGGACTTTACAGGACTGCAGGACGTAGGCGGCCCCACTGTGGGCCACAGAAATTGTAAATATTACCTATAAATCAGCGGTCTTAAATTCAAACCATCCCAAAGGCCACTTTTCAATTCCGAAAGGATTTTGTGGCCGCATACAAAAAAAAAAAATCAAAGCAAAGTACATAATATTTACGTACCCTATGCACTAGTACGATATTGTCGATGAATTTTGGCGATATTTATTAAATATAGTTATTATAAATATTATGTACAAGGGTGTGTAGACACGGTTTTATTTTGATTAAATCAGAAACACACATGGGTGCCTCTCTCTTTTCTAAAAACACTCACAATGAACTACAGCGAAATATTTATATTTATTTTACTTGTATCAAAAACGCATCTATCTTAAATTACCCTTTCGACACTACAGATTTTACATTTTCTTGCTAGAAATTTCAATTTTCCATCACTATCATATCGATATCTGGAACAATGTTTAATTGAACTCTATCCGAAAGTAACCACAAAACGTGTCATATACGAGATGGTCCGTATATGACACGAGATGGTCCGTGCGTGCGGATCATCGTAGAGTAGAGAGAGTGTTGTACGTTGTTATATAACTTACACGCAAGAAAACAAAAATGTCTGCCCTTACTAGGACTTTATGCAAGTCAGACACGCGCTTGCATGAAGTAAAGGCCTAGACATTATTTTTTGTTAGGTGGTCATTGGGCGGTATGGGAAAACTCTCAATAAATGGTTGTCCGGGGGCTCTCCCAAGAAAATTATTTTTGTAAAATAAAGCCTTAAAATTGTATTTTAATGCCTCTTTTGTGTTAACTTTTTAT
Organism: Lepisma saccharinum; assembly: GCA_022664845.1. Classification (NCBI taxonomy): domain Eukaryota; kingdom Metazoa; phylum Arthropoda; class Insecta; order Zygentoma; family Lepismatidae; genus Lepisma; species Lepisma saccharinum. Next base: position 1,763 of record JAGDQP010035015.1, on the reverse strand, counting down.
TCACTTATAAACCAATTTAAACTTGTAGTTTCTTAAGTATCTTTATATTTCGGGAGACTCCGACCCCTTCGGGCCTTCACGCTGACCAACGCTGGAATTAATTTGCTGAAATATATTTTCTTGTTGTTACTTCATTCTTAAGGCCTTGTTCCAGGTTAACATTTTCTGTCGATTTAATTGTAAGATCAAGTTATAAAGTACAAATCAGAGCCCGTGGATATCTACGTTATAAATGGGCCAAAATTTAAAAAATTATTGAAGATGTAAATGTCGGTATTTTTAGTGTTTTGTGTTCATTCAGTGGTACAAGTAGTCATTGAGTGGCAACAGTGCGTGTGTGCATCGAAGCAGAGTTGGTGTTACACACACTGCTCATATCGAAAATCTCGAACGCGGAGTTCGAGAGATCAGATTTAACTTCCAGGATGTCAACCATTCGTAAGAAAAAGTAGCGAATGCGTAAACATAAATGGCTATATTAAGGTCGCCTAGCTGCGTTGACTGTAACTGCATGTATAATTAAGTTCCCTTCCAAACGTCGTTTAACTGAAAGTAAAAGCCCAAAGATCTGGATGGCGGAAGATGAGATGTGATATATGTTCGCCGTGCCCCGTTTTGGAACACAGACGCCGGAATCAAGCACGTTTCGCAGGACATAATTTATCAAGTTTCTGTCGGAAGCTGTAAGTAAGGGATGTATTTTACTTCATATTACGTGGAATGAGGTTCTGTTGATGGAAGAAGTAAGTAGCAGTTAATCAGCGTATACATCGGAAGTGCAGCGCGGACCAGGTAACAATTTATTCTTTGTTTAATTGACTATACATTCCACGACATAGTACATAGTCGCATGCCTATTAAAGTATCGACAAAAAGGGTGTCGAAAATACGGAGCGCATGAAGGCTGATAATAGTATTGTGGTCCATGGAACGGTGTCCAGAAATCAGTATGTATCGTAAAAAATATGTATAGGCCTAGGGGTCAGATGACCAAGCAACTTCCATGTTAGCCATTACATGTTATAGCTTGTTTAGCGTAGTTCATGAACACTCATCGTCAATTGACTGTCAAAGCCGACAAGCCATTGAGTGAAACTCGAGTGAATGAATCAATTTATGTAACATAAACGTTGTATACACGCATCAAACATAAGTAAATAGCAATATTTCAACGACGTATCAAGGTCGAGTACGTTGAGGGGTAAACTTTAGTTCTGTGCATCCAAGGTGCGAGAGAAAGCATATGGATTGTATTGTTTTGAAACTTTTATTAAGTTGTATCTCATAATAAACAAGTTAATTGTGCTTGTGACGAAACGTGGGAGCGAAAATTGCATTCCGGGAATTGAACTGGTGCATACTGCGGTCACGACAGTGCGTTAGCCTAGGATTAATATTCTTTATGCTTTGAGGATAGCACTGATATATTGTCCGAATATAGAAAAATAAATCCAGGACATTTAATGAGGATTTCATGTGTATATGAACACTTTGCAATTTTATTTTATTGTAATAATGGCAAAACTCTGAAAGCGAACTGTATATTCGCAGAGTCGTGTACGGATAATTTCTTCCATAGCACTAATATTCCATGTGTATTTATAAAAACAGACTTGTGTATGCTTACCAGTGTGTATTGCATTAGCATACTAGGTTACAGATTGATGTTTTTATTCATAAATTCGTAACAGAAAAGTCAGTCGAACCACGTCTGTAGCTGAGGACTGGATTAGGTCGGATTTCTTTATTCCATTTCTGGTAGT
>JAGDQP010035014.1:0-19799 GCA_022664845.1 Lepisma saccharinum | reverse complement strand
GAAAATATACAGAACGGTTATTCTGCCGGTAATACTTTACGGTTGCGAAAGTTGGAGTACAACCCTAGCAAATGAACATAAATTATGATTATTTGAAAATAAGGTTTTGAGAAAGTTATATGGTCCGAAACTGGACGAGATGACTGGGGAATGGCGGAGATTGCATAATGAAGAACTTCACGGATTTTACGACTCACCCGATGTTGTAAGAATAATGAAATCGCGATGACTAAGGTGGGCAGGCCATATAACTCGGATGCGAGAGAAGCGAAGATTATATTCCAACGTGGTTGGTAAACCGGAGAGAAAGAAACGTTCAGGAAGACCGAGACGACGTTAGGAGGATAATATTAGAAGGGATCCTCGAGAAGTAGGTGTTTGTGATCAAAACTGGCTTGATCTTGCTCAGGATAGAATCCTATGGAACATGTTTGTTACTGCAGCGATGCACTTGCGAGTTCCATAAGCCATAGAGTAAGTAAGTAAGAACAGAAGAATTCCACTATAATACAAATATGGGCACAGGTAGGTCTTACCTTGTTTGTATTTCATAATTGCCATATTATTAACAAAAGTTTTTTTCTTTTATGTTAAGTCTATGATAATTTTAGTATTTTGGCCAGTGTAGTACCAGTTCCTTAGTATCACAAATTAAAGAGGTGGTAGAGGAAGGACTTTACTGAGCGCAATTTTCTCCTTCAACCGAACCTGCTGTGCTAAAATACTTTAGTGAATTCAGTGAAGGAGGGTAGAAGCTAGATAGAATGGAGGGAAAATGATTTCGTGGCGTGTAACACAATGTTTGTTTGTGCACCCGCACTCTGCGTCCGGTACAAACTCGAGCGTAGTTCGACTACGCTAATAGTAGGCCCGTGCTAAGAAGCTAATTGTTCGGTTAGAACGGACATCAGCTCAACTAAGGGGAAGAAGGGCTGATCAGGCCTACATTTTATAAAAAAAACAACGAATCGCTGCTGTTAACAAAGACCTTATGTGTGATAACTTGTAAACTGCACAGGGGAAATGGTTGCTGGAGTGACCGGAAATCGAACCGGAATCAATGATTTAGTAGAGAACTTCACCGGTAACCAGGGGATTCGAGCTCAATTCCCGTTTACTGCACCTAACAGTATTTTTTGTCCTTTTTCACAAAATGCATATACTTGTTTTATCTCTCTCTCTCTGTCTGTCTCGTGCTCGTACGATCTTGATATTTCTGTAGCGAAACTGGGGAACTTCTGGAAAGAATGGATGACGAATCAAGTCGGAAATCAAACACAAGTTGTGGCATTACTGGGTTGGTTACTTGGTAGCTTACGTGTCTCGCTCACCACCATTCAGTCGTTTCTCTGGCAGTGTTTTAATGACAGATTCGAAGGTGACCCAATGATATTACTAGTTGTTGCTATCCATGTTCTATAATGGTTTCACACAATCATTCCTTTGCCCCAACCCTTTTCTTCCCATTTTAGTGCTAAAACACTGAACCTAAGGTCAAGGTCATCGTCCCTCTAGCGGCAAGGACGCGAAGCTCAGCGTTAAGCAAGAGATGAACAAGTGTAGACATCTGTCTGCTACCGTGGAAGCTGAGAGTGATTTCTCGGCTCTTGGTTTGAGTCCGCATGCACGGCCATGGCACGGTCGTCGTGGCTGTTACCGCTGTTAGCTCTTTTGGCGGCCACCGGGGCCGTCTCAGCGGCTAAAAAAGGGAAGGAATCGGAATCGGTGATAGAAGATGTGAATGCCAAACAATTTGAAAGACTTCTGGAGGAAAAAGACTATGTGGCTGTGTTTTGGTGTAAGTGCTATTCATATGAGAAACAAAGTTTTCGTTTGTGTGAATCCCTAATACAATCACCTCTTTTGTGTGTATGTGTTGTACATTTATTTATTTATTTATTTTTGCCATAAATTATTATGTGTTAAGTGTTCGCGCGCGCAACACCATCTGTGTTGTGTTTGTTTCGTAGGTTCCAGTAATGCATGATATTATTTGGTATTGCAAGTGCTCTAAAAAGAAAATAATGTAACAGTGTTGAACTTTGTGTGTGTGTATGTGTGAAAACCAAATTTGCGAAACTATAGAAGCCAACTGCCTTGTAGGATCTGTTCCGGAGAAAATATTTACTTTAATTAATTAATAACAATGGAGAAATAACCATTGAGGAAATTTTCATTCCATTATAAATGTGTAAAGCTACTTAGGGCAGTGGTTCTCAACCAACGTGCCGTGAACCGATAGTCGATAGTAGTGTTTGATTTGTCAGGGGGTGCCGGGGATTTTTCCTGGGGCGTGAGGATTTAATCGCCGGTTGTTGATTCTCGGGGATAAAAATCCTTGTATTTCTATCCAAACAGGTAATATCTTGAAACTCATCAGCTACCACCAGTTTAGTATACCCGTAATTTATAACAAATCAAATACTGGTCGTTAGTCAACTCGTTTGTGGCATGAACACATTGAAAATTCTCTTACGGCGTCCTGCTCATACTAGCATGGAAAGTGAAGAAAGTTATGTCTCCTATTAGGAATGTCAATCTCGCTATTTTTGTTCGTTTTATTATTTTCTATTTACCGTGACTCAACAATCATTGTGGTATAAAGTTCATTTATTTAATTGTATTAAATATCAGTCACTTACATGTGAAGAATAAAAACAAAAAAAAGTCCCTTTTATTCTTATCCTACGATTACGATAGAAATGTGATGCCATGGAATTTGGTGAGAATAGGGAAGGATATAATGGCTATGAGGGACTCGTGATACATTGGATGGGCAATTAGGAAACAAAAAAGGGTTGAAAAGCACTGCCTTGGATACAATATCTCGCAACACTACACGAACTTGCCCTATTTTACTTGACAAGTTATCATCACTGTTATATACAATCATACCCAATTTCACGAATCGCAGACGTTCGATTTCAAATCTCGAATGTGTCACGGATGTTGGTGCAATTTTAAACTTAAGAGTGTAATTAATCAGGATGGACCAAAGTAATTAATTACACAAATGTACCACAAATAGTAAATGTATTTGAGTTTAAATAATATATCAGGGTTTATTTAATGTTTGAATGAAAACACAATTGATTAATTTGTAAGCATTGATTATTTTAAATATTCAAATAACTATATGAATTTGAGAATGATAACTCTATAGATATTTATTACATAAACAAACATTAATTTTACTACCGTGGTGTAGTCATGGAGGAACAACGGCCTAAGATTAACGAGGTTATCCTTTTGTTTGAAGGGACGTATGCATTAATTAAGTGCTACATAAATGAGGGTCAACTACTGTCCAATACCATACACCAGTGATTCCCAAGGATATCGCTCCTTAGTATTCCAGTATTTAAGGATCATCATAAGATTGAATAGTTGTGATAAAGATACATATGCCACCAGTATAAGAGAAGACAAACGCCACAAGTTGTGAAATTATTTAAACATTATGTAAGATGACGGAGAGTATTTTCTTTGTAATTTATCTCGAGAAAAGCCTCGTTCCCTTTCTATGCCTTTTCGGTGAATGAGCTTCAAATACTCGATATAAGAGGTACGCAGGGACTGCTAAGGGAAGTTAGCAGAATCTGTAAATGAAACAGGGTTTGGCACATTACCTTAAAGATTCGTAAAAACAAATGCTATCGTTAATACAGAGCAATATTGCAATATTCTGTTTAAATAGGTGGGTCTGCTAGATTTAGGAAATGAAATATCCGTTCAACACTTATAATTATTAGTTCGCATTTTGATGTAAGTGTCCTTGATGGATGACTGATTTTGTTCACCGTTTAGTACTCGGGGTAGTGCTGGGCTCGATGTCAGGTGGTGAAACAAGAGGTTTAAAATCCACTTGAAAACGTAGGGCCATTCCTGAGAAAATTAAGATCATTTACTTGACTTTTCTCCAGAAAGGTGGCTAAAAGTTTTTAACATTGCATCAAATTATATTACAGTTTTTTTAAAACAATTTATAAAAAGAGGAGTCGATTAATAAGCACTCGAAAAATATGTAGGTAGTATAAAGTGAATAGTGATGTCAATAAAACTCTAAATGTCCTTGACCCTGTGATTCAGAGTACGTCACAGACTTAGGACTGACCTGAGGGAGCACGAGGGTTAGTCTACCACCCTGAACTGAACTTTCCCAATCTTCCTTAGCTTCACCAGGCGAATTTTGGGATGATACATCAAAAAGATATGTCTTCTACCTTCCTTCTCTCTTTGCCCGGAAGAGTCCTGGCGAGAGATGTCATCCCTTAGTCTTACAGACAAGTTACGTCATAGTTGCCATTCCTGTCCATTAATGTAACATTAAATTTACAAAATAAAAAAAAAACTTTATAAAACTTATAGTTAGTAAACAACACACACTATAGTGCAGTACAGTGCACTCGATTTAAATAAAATAAGAAGAAATTTTGGAACATTTGAGAGATATATCAACGGATTGACGATTTTCTTATCTGTTCGTGGAATGATTTCTATTTTAGTGACACACAAAGATTTTCGTCGTTTTTAACCCATATACTTTTGTGCATGATATACACTCCGATTAAAAAAAACGTGACGACGCAAAATGGCCAAAGTAAAACAGTATGGACCTTTAAATATCATTCTTTCAGGGGAATTGAATCATTACTGTCGTAAAAGAGCAGTTAAAGTCTCCTATTATGACGGGAATCATATGACACTGAATTATCGTCGTCTTATCAACTTTGAAATCCAATTTCCTAATTTAATCATTAACCTAACATTCTAACTATTGTTTTTCCGGTATCAAAGTCTTACTATGTTATTATTATTATTATTATTATTATTATTATTATTATTATTATTATTATTATTATTATTATTATTATTATTATTATTATTATTATTGTCTGATTTAAGTGCTAAAACGCACCAACTTATATTAAACGGACGAATATAATCAAATTGAATATTTCTTCTCCTAGTAATTTTCTGATTATATGGCAGGTATCTAAAATACAGACTTCTAGATCTAAAGCAGACCCCGTTCTGCTCCAAGCTCATATATGCTTCTCTATTGTTTTCGAAAGTATTAATCAATTTAATGTATTTGAGAGATGTCGTCCCTCGGCGAACAGTGTTTGGAGTCTAGTAAATGTGGCCAAAACACGAGTTTAGTTATTATCGTGACATTCGGTTGGTGAAACTGGAAGAAAACTCTGGAATACCTGAGTCTGGACGGCCGGCTGCAGTACTCGAACCTATGTGCCTCCAATAATTCCAAAGCCTTTTGACTGTAACCGTGGACCACAGATGTGATTATGAAAAGCTTTTTGGATTTTGCAACTTTTCTTACGAAATAGAAGCTTCGGATATTGGAAAGTTGTATATGGTTTATCTAGAAAATAAAAACTTTTATTTAATTAGTAGGCGTTGTGTCTGTATTAGTTTCCAAAAGTGTTAATCAATTCCATTATGAAAATGAGTAGAACATACCAAAGAACTGCTTTTGGCGACTGGCATGGGATGTAAAGAAAACTATTCTAAAATATAAGATTTAAATAGAAATGCTATGATGTATGAGTGACGTCTGTCTCTCTCAATCCCACTTCCTCTCACGAGATTTAAGCGCTGAAAATTTTCTTGAAAATGAGGAGAAAATATTTTAGTTGTGTTAAGTTAAAAATAAATTTCAAGTAAGCACTGCGAACAAATAGTTTTAAGCTAAGAAGAGATAATCTTATTAGTGGGTGAAATGACGTAACAACTTCGAAATCGTTATTCGGAATGGACGATTGCGGTTAGGAATGGAACGTTCGATTCATTCGATTGTTATTAACGTATTAAACAAGCTGGTGAGCTTCTAAGGACGGGACGTACTGCTTTTGGTAAAGTGGGCATCGAACCACTCCGTTCAAGAGATCCCGACCAAAATTGAACCCGTGACCACGTGCACAGAAAACGAGCACGATAACCTGTCAGCCACCCCGAGGTCGCATACCCATTCGAATTATCTTGACAAACATGATGACAATATTTCTCAAGATTCAATTTTCACTAGCTTCGGCTTCAACTAGTATTGTCTAGTGGAAGATATAAGATAAAAATGAATTGTTTGAACGGTATCAGAACTATGGCTTACGCCTGTCTCACTTTAGTTGAAGATATAAGAATTTAATTGGTTAGAATTACACATGACGTTTTGTTCGTCTATTGCTATTAAAAGGGACTACCTGTCATACTTAGTTCCATTCTATATGGTCTGTGTTGTAGAAGATTCGTAATTGTTTCTAACCGTGACAGTTAGTTTTTTACGGCCGAAGTCAATGCAGCTATAACCGAGAGAGCGATATTTGTAATGAACACATTTTGACGTAAAAGTGTAGTTAGTTCCCTTTAGTTATCACCGATTCAATTCTTCTATACTTTTCCGTGTCTTATAACGTGTTTATCTCTGCACTGGTTTGCAGGTATGCGATCGAAATTTTGCAAGTATGGCTAGGGAAAGAAAGGTCTTGTGTTATTGTTTTGTACTTCATAGTGGAAATCTTTGTTTCTTTTAGATTTTTTTTTAGGATTAATTGGCCTACTGGAGTTTTTATTTTAGTTTCTACATTTATTGAATTATATAGTGCTTTTTAACAACCCTTTCGTATTTTAATTAATAAATTGATTGTTAGAACATCATTGAGATGAAACATTTGCGTTCAATAAAAGGGTTTTTTGTTCAAATCTATTTTAGAAACAAGTCTTTCATCGACTACATTAGACAAAAAAATACATTTTATTTGCAGTATCCAGCTCAAAAATGGAATTATTTCTAACTTCATTTTTCAGCAGTTTCTAGGCAATCAGGGTCTTCTTGGTGTAGCTATTCATTACTAGATGGAAATCTCTTACAAACTTTGAAATCTACTTTGTGACTATAACTCGAACTAAATCTAGTAGCCTCTGAGCAATAGTATCTGCACAAGTACAAAATTCCGACTACATTCAATTATGCGAATTCTACACGTTTTAGATAATTCTACATACTTCACCATGCTAGCACGAAACGTGTGGTACTTCAACTAATTCGTCCGGCTTTTGTTTCTTGTTTATGATGTGAAAATTACCTTTGGAATTCTTCCACTCTTGCAAAATTCTCTCTTTTTTGTTCTAAATTCGCTTTTTTCAATTAGATAAGCACACATTGCCGTTTTTAGATAAGCACACATTGCCGTTTGTTGAGTATCTTGTTTCATCACCATGATAACCAACCTAAGAACAAGTATCTTACGAGGCGTTACTGAACTACGTTTTTATTAATGTGATAGACAAACGCGGTAAAAACATTAACCGAAGCGCAAGCAATAAAAGTAATCGAATAAAATCTCTGGATTGAATTCTTTAGAGAGGAATATCGACCGGGTTATTGCGAGGAATATAGAAATTCTCTCCCCTAATTTTTAAAGTTAATTGTCCTGATTTGTAGCAATTCGCATCGTAGTTTATTATTTTCGCGTAAAAAAATCGCTCAAAATACCGAAATTCGTCTATAACAATAAGTTTGGTTTCATCGTCGATTTAAAAAGTTCCATATTCATGTTTGGATATTGTTAAATTTTCTTTGTAACCAAATACTCCACAAATTTATACAGTTTCAGTTTTATCGCTTAAAGGAATTTGTCGTGTGTTTAAATATGAGGCTTGAATTTTGAATCTTACAAAAATGATGGTCTGTCAACAATGTGTACGTGTTTCGATTATACAAATTTTGTCCGTCCCATTTCCTAGGTATTTGTTAAGTATTTCTATTAGCGGAATAATTAAAACTACACCTTCTCTTGCTTAAAATCCCACTTTTGGGAAAGAGAGTACTGCGAAGTTTACTACTAACTACATAGGTGAGTAGAATACATTTTTTAATTCAGTTGATTACAACTTTTTTTAGGATGCTGATCCATTTTAAAGGAATGCAATCGTCTAATCTTGCAGAATGGGCGATTTCGCTGTCTACGGTTAGTAATTTTACTCTATAGTCGAGATACTCGAAGATACGGCTAAAATATGTCTTCTTACCAGAAGTGCCTGGGTGTTATGCAATCAACAATACAGTACGGATAGTTGGGTCACGAACTTGGGCGGCGAAAATAGACCATGTTCGGTTTTCTTCACGATTTAATGTCTCTATTGATGACGTTTTTGACAATAGAAGAATGCTATACCAAAAGGAGGATATAAGTAGCAGTAGACAAATTTATCAGAACGACGAAAGAAACTATTAATTACAAGACTATTGAGATGTTCGGCGTTATACTGGTAAAGAAAAACGTTGTACATAATTTCCGCTTCGGATTCTGCTCAAACTTTCATTTCGTTATCTTTTATTTAGTATATTTCTATGTTTCAAATCTGTGTATTATCTAAATAAGGAACCACTGCGTCCATTTTCTTGAAACTTAAACAAGTGACAATTCAAGGCTCTTTTTTTTTCATAATTTCCCTAGTTTTGTGTCTTTTTAGTTTATACTCGTGTTTCTCGATACCACTAAAGATATTTCATACTATCCTGAAACGTTAGGCTATTGTTTGTTTCTTTCCATGTATATTTATTTCTGTACGAATGTGAAAATAGAGGTTCATTGCCTGTTGTATTCCATATTATCTGTATTTTTAGTCGTTCTTTCTTGATTAGTCAAAAATTTATCAGGAAGGTGTAATTCGTATTTTTATAATAGCCCATTGAATCTATATATTTTCTATTTTGAAGAATGATTTTGTCTGCCAGAATTTATTGACCGTAATAGAATTTCTGTGCTGTTTGTTTCATGGTAGAATCCCAAAATTAAGGTTTATTGCTTAGAATAGATTTTGGAAGATTTTACAGACATTATATATTATACCTTCGTCATCTTATTCTGTTGATGTACACAAACGATAATAATAATAATGTGGTTTCATGGTTTACTCACTAACATCAAGAGAACAAATCGACAATAGGCAAATGCTACAAGTTCAAACTTTATCATCTTGGCTATTGTAGCTTGGGTTTCCCATGGTTCACCAGGCAGGCGAATGTCAATGAACTACCTACATCATAAGTCCTAGCCGATGCCTTCCCCATTGTGCTCCTTTGAAGGTGTACTTGCTAAAGGGGGATTATTTCTCAGGCGAAATACTAATAATAAAATAATTTAGTTCGAAGTATGGTATATGAGGTACGTGCACTTTTTCACCTAGATTTATTTTGTGTGTTAGCATGCAATGCAGTTGTTTTGTTGAGAATCCTTTTTGTGTTTCTCGGGATGTCTGCCGCGATTGCCGTGTGCTCGTCAAGTATTCGAACGCTTTGAGCTGGCTCACCTCTTTTAGCTCGTATGGTTATTTTAGCTGCCAAGGAGCCAGCAAACGGCAGCGTCCATTCCGGTTAACAGAGAAACGAGACAGGGAGGAAGTGAACAAGGAACAGAGCCCGACGTTGAAGAACCACAATCGTTCAGCTCGTCCACGAATTGGGGGAGGAAATTTGATTACATGGTTCATCGCTAACGAACCAGTTATTTTCTGTTAGTTTTATTTTACAAGAAGGCTATTATACACAAGCTCTTCCACTGAAAATGTAACAAAATATCATGAAGTATTTTAAAAGGGATGTCCTTAAAATTAACTTGATTACGTGTGGTCTTTAAAAACAGTAAAATGTGCTTCCTATTTAGAGTTATATTTCCTTACATCACATTGATTAAGAAAGATATAGAAAATTAAAAAAAATTAACATCTCAACTGAGAAGATCAAAGCGTTACACTTAAGAAAATACTTCTATATTGGTGATTCACGTTTGTATGGAACATTTGTATTATATATAGAGAAGAATGACAAATTTACTTTGTTCTACATAGCTCAGAGTGTTAAAGCAACTGTGGCCGATACAATCCCGCTTCAATACACGATCCTACCAACTTCTTTACTGCCGTCCTATACACTAAATCAGTAGAAACAAATGTTCACTCTTTTTTTGATATGAAAAAAATACTTTTACCAAACTGTATTGGCTTTTAATAGTAAGAATTGTTTTTAACAAAATACTCTTGTTTTGGATACATAATTTAATGTGATTCCAATTCTTTACGGACGTCCTTTATTCTATAAAATTGAAAATGCGATTTACTCATCCTTTTTGAGTGATTCACAATGCATCATGCGTATTAGTCAAATTTATTTTCCACAACTTTACCACAAAACTTATCGGGCTTCCTAACACGATGCGCAGGTCTGAAATTAATCACGTCCACTTAAAAAGGACAACAGAAGAACTGATAAATCGCTTCACATCGCATATTTCAAGGACTAAAAATATCATCTGAAAATAGCGAAAAATAACATTAATACTTACAATTGAAGTTTCTAGGCAAGAAATGAAAATATTCAGAAACCGTTAACATTTTGGGTAGATGGCACCGTAGTGTGTCGTACTTCAAAGCAGTGGAACCTGGGTTATATCCTTGCTTAGAACAGTTATACCTTTTCTCTTGCAAGCAATTCAATTAGTTTAAACTAACATTTCTTTTCAGGATATAAAGTTTTGTTTGGTTGCTATTTTAAAAACTCTTCTGTCAACTACAAATATATGTTTTATCTATGTACATCGAGTACTTTTTAAGAGATTGATATTCCATTTAAAAAGATCGAAACAGGTTCAAATACAGTAGTTTTTATTCTCAACAGATAAAAATTTAATCCCAAAGCAGTTAAAATTTTTGATGTACTACGATTTAAATTTCATGCAAGAAAGATGGCATTTCCATCGGAAAGAGCTACCATAGATCACATTTTTCTTTGAGCGGAAATATTTAATCTTCTCTCCTATTGAAATTATGTCTAAAAGAGTAGTACTTCTTTCCACTATCCTAAGAGCAAATACTCAGCTCGATTCGAGTGGAATTTCACTCTTCCAAATTTAGCGTAAAATGTTACCAAGGTCAGTTAGTGTTGGAAAGAATCTTTAAGAAATTATTAGAATTTTCTTTTATTCGTTTTATGCATTGTGAGAATTGATTCAATAGAAATGTACGAAGCTGTAAAAATTGTGTAAGAAGTAATAAACAAGTTGCTTCATTTTTGCCTTTGCTGTAAAACTTTTATTTAGCACCATCCGTATATTTCTTTGCGTGGCCTTACGCACTTGAGTGCACAAATTGCACATAAATAATCAAATCTGGACTCATTTGAAGTAGGAAAAGGTGATGTACAAATCTTTAGAAAAATACGTTTTGAACAGTTAGCGAGCGGTTCATCAATTTCTGAGGAAACGTTTCATCAATTTCTGACTCTATTATCTTAAATTACTAATCTTGAAATACAAAAGAATAAACTTTAAAGTGTGTGATGTCTCACATGGTTATTAATGTTATTTAGTTTTGTTCCTAGCGATATTTCCTGCATAAGTCGTAAATTTAGAAATAGCAAATTTTCGTATACAAATTGATAGACCTAATTCCCAGTAAATTTGTAATTGAATAGGAAATTATGCAATATGTCTGAAGATTGGTGTAAAGTTAGATCTTGATATTCTGTGGGTTCCTCCCGCTTGAAACTCGAAACTTCTTTATGAATCTCTTAGACGAGTAAATAATTAAATCACTTTTTTTTAAGTTTGGTACTATTTTTTTTTTTTACCAGAAACTATTTTCATACATTTCTTCTGGACGTTCTAAATTGACTTTTCTGTTCTCAACTGTTATCTATGGCCTAAGATCTTCTTCAGGGATAACGGCTTTCAGCATGCATATCTGCAGGGAAATAGATGAGTTGGATTAAATGTATTTCAACTATCGACTCACAAACCGGTATCAGTTCGAAAAATTATTTTACTGATTCATAGCAAATCAGTACATTTAGGTGACTATTAATTTTGTACATTTCAAATGGCAATAATAATAATAATAATAACATTTACTTTACTTTCTACAACAACTAGAGTCTGAAACAGTGCTGCCATCTTTGGAAGTTCAAATAAACTGCGAATCTCATGCTGCCATCTCTCGCTCGTAGACCAAACATCTCTTGGTTGGCTAACACATGATTTCTCTGAAAGATTTGAAAGTTTTTGTAGTATGACTCTAAATGTAGGGTGACTACGAGCAGCTTGTCTAGCAGTTTTGGCAATGTGTGCAAGGTTAGATAAATTGTGTTATAAGCTTGTGTGGTTCAAGGTGAATCCTAGTAATGTGGGACACAATGTTATTAGTATATAGGAGCATACACATGTTATTTACGTAGCTCTTCTAACATTTCAAAACAATTTTGGTGTGATGTCTACAATATAAGATATCGTTGCTATAATAGAGAAAACTGCATACGAGTATTTGATGCTTGAACAAAAGCTTGGTATCGACAAGAAGGACAAATCCCTGAACAGAAGCTGTTTAGCAAAAGCATGCTCGCCATGTAATCGGGAAGTAAATGCATGAATCGTACCTTGGAATAAAACTAGGACTTTCCACATTTATCTCCAACAGATAGAGAAACAATAAGACATACTGAAACTTTAAAGCTCACGACTCAGAAATGTCAAACCAAGGGACATTCAGTAGGATGGCATTAGCTTCGCGTTCAGAAGGTGCTGGATTCGTGCCTAGTGATCAGCCATCTCGACCGAGGAGTTTCCAATTTTTCTGTCATACTCTAATGGAGAGATGGTACTTTCAAACTAAGTCCTTGACTGAGTTCCTTCCCTTATTCTCACTCCTGCTCTATCCACTGCCTGAGCCAAAGTTACTTAAAGACCATTAATAAATTTCAAGAACGTTTCACATGTGAAGAATTTAGCGACCTTTCCCTTGCTTCTGTCTGTGACAACAAGCTCTCAACCGATATCGATTAGGTTCAAACAATTCTAGGGCTTATTAGAAAACAAGAAAAAGTAACATTTGCCTTTTTTTTTCTAAATTCTTCTCTTCCGGTTTATTATTTCTAATCACCCATATATATTTTTTGTTACAATATAGTTGACACAAGTTTTGTCTAAATCTTGTAAGGTCCAATCAGTTAGAGGAAGCAATGATATAGTCCAAAATTCTGTAGGTCGGTTACAAATATCACTTTTACTAAAAATAAAGGGAGAACCAAATTTCATAGTAAATTCACTTATTTTTTAAGTTTTCATAGAATTTCAGGTGGATTATATTCTTTCCTCAGGCAAATTATAGAAAGCCTTATATTTACAAAGTGGTTGGGAAGTCTTGAAATTGGAAATTTTCATTTCATTCACTTCAATATTTATCTGACAAAATTTTGATTTTCTTTTTTTCATTTGGGACATTGTAGTATCTATTGGCTTACGCCCGTCTCAATAAAATAAGTGCAATCCTTTTAAATTTTCCAAACTTTCACTCTCCAGCCCCGATCTGTAGCCGAAACCTTTTGGATGCTAAACTGATGCTTCAGATCCCACGATCACTAAAGCCAGTGTCACCATTATTTGGCATCAGTTTGAGTAGTGAGATCCCTCTCTCTTAATTTTTCGATTGTACAGCATGGTGTCCGGAATATCAACCCAGAATTCGATCTCATAGGGCAATGCTCCACGTATGAAACACACACGAAAATCCACGTGAGCCACAGCTGTCCTTAGTTTATGCAAAAACAAAAGGAGAAAAAATTAATAGTCTATTATCTCGTTATATCTAACGATAATTTAGTGCTCATCGTGTGTGGTTGAATGTTTCCTTCACTTTCGCCATCTACCAGACAAATAAGAAAAATAGCATGATATGTATGTGTGAGTGTGTGTATGGGGGAAAGAGAGAGAGAGAGAGTGAGAGCGAGAGGGAAGGGGAAGTAGGCCACTGTTACAACGATCTAAGGGAGTAATTTTGGCCCCCTTCCAAATCAAACACATACAGGCCTCTATTCGCAAGCGTGAAACGGAAGGAATTATTGATGAAAGAGAATATAAACATACATAACATGAGTGAAAACTGAACAAGTCTCCGTCATTGCACAATCTTAGAACATTAACTAACTATTCTTTGAGACTTCTTAGTTCCGAGTTATACACATGCAACTGGTGTAAAGAAGTTTCCTGCTCCTATAAGGGCCACAGACATGTGGCCTCTTGCAGCGTGCACCGTGCTGCTTCATTCTTCCCTAGATATTTTGGGTCTTGTAACGCTCACAGATTCATGGCTTGTATAGCAAAGAGTCAAGACGAACTAAGCACTAGCTATCTGATGTCCCCTGCGGGTGGGTGGCAACGCTCGCTGCCTTGTAATCAAGGGTGCTCGGTTCGATTGCTGGTGGGAACATAAGTGGTTTAGAGCCCGCGGTAAACTCTAGGTCACGTCCTTAGGACGTCATCTTCATCATATGGAAGGCAATGGCAAACTTCCATCGGTTCACCATGCCGACTGTCATTATGTCACTTGTAAATGAGACTTAGTCTTGTAATTGATTAGACAATAAATCAAATCAAATCACTCCCTGTTCCATCGAGCACGCCACGCCGTACGTTGCAAGGTGTGTGAGGCCCTCTCAGAATTTTCGGTTGCACCATTCAATATTGTTCGAGAAAACCACAACTATTTGGTCATAACTGGTATTCATTCTAAGAGCCTATTGTACTGGCAGACGAAACATCTGTTAGTCACTTATGAGAAAAGTTTAACCCGGAGAGAAGAAATAGTGCACAATTCCATTTTTCTTCTCGATAAATATATCTGTCTAAAGATAAATAAAACAAAAAAGACTAATTTAATTCTCTGCTATAATTCTGTAACGAATAGTGTAATTGTGTGCAATTCCAACCAATTGAACCAGAACTTTTTATCTCAGATTTTGACGCCACTTCAAGGATGATTAAAGATTTTGACTTGTAAGATTATGAAGACCGAGCGGCAGTAGGTAGAGCATTGACATCGTTTTCGAGAGATCCTTGGTTTGATACCAGCGGCTGACAATCCAAACTGATGTTTTTGTAGCTTTCCTGTCATACCAGGCAAATGCCATGATGGTACCTTCAACTTACATCCTGGCCGATTCCTTCAGGTCATTTCCTCTATCCTATCCCAACCGAAGCCGTAGATACCCAAAGCCGTAGATAAATTAATATTCAAATTGTAAAATGAATGATTCGTAAAACTATTTTAGGTTGCTTGTTCTTCGAGTATAAGGATTGTGTACGGTAATATGAATTTAAAACTTTATTTTCAATTGAAAATCTTCGACATATCTTTGTAGAGGATATAGTTTCTCAACGCGCTGTTCCTTTCTTTTGCACAGCTCTTTCACATGTATTTTAATTTACATTTATATATGTGTCTATTTATTCTCTTTCTTTACACGGCCAAATAAAACATTATTAGAAGCCTTAGCACTCACATCTGTGCTTCTTTTTATTTATATATATTCATTATACTTAAAACAAAATGTGCAGTTTATATAGAAATTGGCATTTAGATTGGAAAGAATGGGGTCCGTCTAGCCGTGACTGTCTCTGCTCTCGACAGAACTGCACGTACCATAAAAACTTTGCGTCTTGTTACTTGAAAGAAGTTTCTTCATGCTAGTTACAAAGTTCGGGCTATTTGTCTGACTATGTGTACCAGTAACTAAAAGGCTTCTTAGATTGTTATTATTAGGCTTTCTCTAGTTGCTTCTTTCGTCAGATTCTGGTTGAGTTCCAGATTGCATTGAGTGCTTGTTATTCATAGTGGAGTTTTCTTATAGCCCTTGGTGTTGAGTCCAATGGTTCGTGGTTCGAGTTGTTTTAGGTACTAGTCCAGATTTCTTCTCAAGTACTTTAGATAATTTTATGGATTTAGAAATGTGCTAACCCCAGTTTCTTTTTTATTTTAATTTTAGAAGTGATTATTTTCTCTGGTCTGCTTTCTTCCTTTCCTCCCCTGGTTAACAGTTTACCTCAAATCTTCTATTTGTTTACTCCTTTCTCGCTCTTCATTTTTATCAGTAATTGCATTCCTTTGACAATTTCCTTATTTTCGCTTGCTCTTAAGTTTGCTTTATTCCAGTCATGTGATTTCAGGTCAGATTCATTCTTTATGTATGTGGTATAACTTTAAGACTGTGTCTTCGAAACACTAACGATATACCTGTTCGTAGCTTGACCCGTTGACATCCGAAGTTCTTCTGGTCGGGCAACGCAAAGAGGTCATTTTCGTTCTTCGCTTTCCGTTTTGGATACCCGTTTTGATCGTTTGTTGCCGATTGGTTTCCTTATGTGGCATTCCTTTTATGTTGATCAATATATTCGATATTCGTTCTTGAATTTTCATTTGTGTGTGTAATGAATATCAGTACTTCCATGGTTTCTTATTTAGTTTCCATGGTTTGTTGCACGTGACCTCCGACATCATATGAGGATTCCATTGTTCAGAGTCCAGAATTTGTTTCGATTATTTATTTAGAGTATCCATTCCGTATTTGAGTATTTTTTATCATTTCCTTTCTCTTCTTTTTCAGGTACGCTATGGATTTCGTTTTTGACGCTTTAATTTACTTGTCTTTCTTCATTTTGATATTATGTCTCATTTTTTCTACTGTTAGTCAATTTTGTTGCCATCATACGGTCCCCTGCTCTGAAACTCGGTTTACGTTTTCGAGTTCTTCAGATCTTGAGGATGACGATCTGTGTATCTCTTCTGCCCAGCCCATTTCACCTACTACCAAAGATGCTTACGAAACTGTTTATGTCTCTCGTACCGAAGATGCTTCTGAAACTTTTTGTGCTGATTAAGTTTTAATTAAGTCTTGTTTATTCGCGCCTTTCAAATTCCTTCCCTCGGTTACTGCTGATGTAACATTCAACTTCTTTAATATGTAAAATTACGTGTTGCTAATTCCACACACCCCTGTTTCTTCAGCAAAAGCCGCATGATATTGTGTTTGAGAACAATGTGTTTATACCAGAAGAACTGGTTCACCTTATTTACCTATTAAGTGAATCATTTAGTGATCGTGTTCAGTGCATTTACTATTTATCTTCTATAGTTTCATTTTATTAATGTGAGTTCAATGTGTTATACGGATATCTTCAGTAATAAAGTATGTCAAAACTCTACCCAAGTGGATCTGCGTCGATTCAGTCAGCAGTCAACGCAGCGTCAATATGGTTACCCCTGTCCCTTCCAGCGATTATGGACATTGTTGCAGTCCAAGACTTCTTTGTATTTTATGAACTAATAGACTGTCTACTATGTAAATGTATGAAATTTCAGTCACTTCGAGTTAATCATATTTTGTAATAATAATGAATGCAAACTTTGCGGCGGTGGCATTATTGAGACTTTTATTCAATTTTATAATTATCTATTCTTTTTTCTTTCTTTCAAAATTCAGTACGTTTTGAGCATTCATACATGTCTTCTTTGGTTTCTATGTTAGTTTGCTCAGTATACATAATCAACAGTCATCATTTTCGTTTACATATTAATTATATATTATTGTACATATCTTTGCCTTTCCTTAACTTATGACGAATAAACCAGTGAACCTTGTGTTTATATATATTTATTTTGTGAGTAAAAGCTCTTTCGCAAAGATGATATGTTGCCCTGGCATCATTTCGCCCTTATTATACAGTGAAACCCCTTTTAACGAACACCTCTCTAAAGTGGACACTTCCACATAACGGACGATACTTTTGGTGCGTAACGAAAAATGCAATTATATTGATGTGTAATGAATCCCTTTAATACAGACACCCTCTATTATAGACATGACCAGAAAAATTCATCATAAATTCCTGTCAAAGCGGGAACAAAGTTTATTATACATTCCCAAATTCAAATTCCTGAAATGTGAATCGAATTAGAATTTTATTTATGCCATTTTAATGTAAGTCATAACAGGATTGAGAACACGATGTGTGAAGGAAGTGAGTCCGTTATTAATTTTGAGTGCATGGCATTAGCCTCGTGTGACTGAGACCTCTGCAGAAACCTCAGTATGGTTCGCAGATGGGGAAGATCCCAGAACCTTCCGAAGAACTGATGCAGAGATTTTAATTAAAGTACAGATCGTCGGTGATGAAGAACATTGTGATAAATAATTTTCTTGAACTTATAGCCGTATGTATTGTACTGTATTACTGCATATTGAGTACTGACTGCCTACTCAAAACCTCTATAAGGCGGACATCTCTCTTTAGCTCACACTTTCTTCGGTCCCAAGGACGTGCGTTATAGGTAGGTTTCACTGTATTCTGTTCATTTCAGCAGCCAAGAGGACACATAGGATCGTACAAGTAAACTTAGGGAACTGTAGACACGCCGATTGATTTCCTTGAAACTCCGTGAAAGTGAAAATTTTTGGAGCCCCGTTTTCCGCTTTGGCCCATAAAACGATTTACAAATATTTTTAACCAATCTTTCACTTGCAAATCACGAAAAATTACAAAGTTCATCACTCTATTAAAATTGTCATTACTTTGTCAATTTTCATCCGATTTGCACGATGTTTCTTTTGTAAATTGAAGCGGAAACAATCCTCTACGAGAATGACAAGTTTAAGCTTAACACGTTTTTATTAACTCGCTTTCTTGTCTGTCTGTTCGGTACAAATTTTGCAACCGATTTTAAACTCACTTCCCATCATCCGATTTCTTTGAAATTTTGCAAACTTTTTTTGCTTCCGATGACAATCAATATTCAATCATTACATATACGACAAAATAATCCAGTTAACTGTAATTAATTAATTAAAATAACTCGAAATTATCCTTAAATGCACGCAACGTCGCAACTATTTTGTGAAATTTGGATTGCCTATCTCGCAGGGAGTTTAATATTAATCTATTATACATAAAAATAATTAAAAACGCACTTTTTTAAGATGGACTAAAAGTTAAAAAAAATAAATAGAATTAATACTATGAATCGGAAAATAAAAGTGTGGGTGCTCTTGCTTACCTTATCATAATATCTAAGAGCATCCACGCTTTTATTTTAGGATTCATAAGACTAATAAAATTTATTATTTTTTACTTTTTAGTCCATCTTCAAAAAGCGTGTTTTTTTAAATCCTTTTTTATTTTATTTTTCAATACAGTTTATAGTGAAACCTACTTCCCCACCGATTCGGTTATGGTGAAATAGCTTTTCCAAGCAATTCCTTAGTGCTATACCCATGTACTAAAATATATTGACAATATGTTACTAATATATGACTAACTAACTAACTATATGGCTTATGGAACTCGCAAGTTCATCGACGCAGTAACAAACGTTCGTAATTGGATTCTATCCTGGGCAATATCAAGCCAGTTTTCATCACGAACACCTACTACTCGAATATATCTTCTAATATTGTCCTCCCAACGACGTCTAGGTCTTTCCAATGGTCTCCTTACATCCGGCCTTCCAACCAGAATAGAATATAATCTTCGTTTTTCCCAATCCGAGCTACATGGCCTGCCCACCTTAGTCGTCGCGATTTCATTATTTTTACAACATCGGGTGAATCGTACCGTCCGTTGAGATCTTCATTATGTAGTCTCATCTATTCTCCAATCATCTCGTCCCGTTTCTGCCCGTATATCTTTCTCAAAACCTTATTTTCAAACACACGTAATTTATGTTCATCTGCTAGGGTCGTACTCCAACTTTCGCAACCGTAAAGTATTAACGGCAGAATAACCGTTCTGTATATTTTCAATTTCAAATTCCTTGATATTAATCACGATATTAGAAATTTTTGGACTGAAAAGAAATATGCGTTCCCCGATAATTAGCGACTTTTTATTTCTTCCGTGACCTCATTTTTGCTTATTACGTATGCTCCCAAGTATTGAAATTTGTTTACTTTCTCTATGACC
>JAGDQP010035013.1:459-19799 GCA_022664845.1 Lepisma saccharinum | reverse complement strand
ACTTACCAATACAGGTGCAGAGCTACCAAAACTTTCACACATTAAGATAGTCCGATAATTCCGGTTTATTATTCGTTATCTAGATTTCCAGGCTTAGCTTAGTTATGCATCAAATCACATTTCGATACTAGTCGCTGGTGCTGTTCTTCGTGCATTAGTCCTAAAATCTTGTGCCCTCATTGATTGCATCATGCCACGTTTTTATTCCACTGTTCAGTTGATAGTATTGAAATCATTTCTAAAAATATTCTTCTTTAGTAAATGTAAGAAGTGAAGTGGTATTTTACCATGTGCAGCTGAAGTCCTCACTAGCATATTCAATTCTGTATTGATTTTCAGTCATATTTTTGTTGTGCTGATCAAGTGAGGGATCTGCAGTCTCAGTTTCGCAGCCCGATGCGACTTTTACATGATGAATTCATGCAAGTACTTCAGTTAGAAGGCTCAGCAAACATATTCTGTAGCTCGAAAGGTTTATTTCAGGTTGATTTTCGTATTACAGAAAACTTGTGAAATGTATGGGAATGTTTTTTCTCTTTATCCAAAAAAGTCACTAGTTTGAGGTTTTCAACAAATTTTCCTTTCAAGTAAAGTACATATTGTAGAGTATCCCTGGAAAATCATTTGACACAATACTCAATTCAAGATAAAATCTGGGAAAATTTTACCGTGAACATTATGGTGGAACAATTTGCTTGAAGAATAAACTTAATGTGCCCAACAGATTTAGAACTTATGGCTATTGCATTTTCAGTCTATTGAAAGGGTTCAAGATCCTGCTACCGTAGCTCACTCTTTGTGATTAGAATATGGTATGCAAAAATTAGTTACATCAAAAATTGCACCAATAATGACACTTGATAGTAGCTGACTGCTGCTACTCTTAAATCGTGCAGTTCTTGTTTACATCTGAGTGATTTACACTACACAGTTATAGACATTTAATGGATTTAGTTAAAATGTTGTTCATTATATTTGCTTTTGTATCCTTTTATTATTCGAATATCTGAAAAATTCTACAGAAAATATGAACCGTTGGAACATAAGTTGGGTATAGTAAAACAGTAACATCTGATGGACTAACGAACGAAATATAGATTTAATACAATCAAAATTTGTTCGTTATTCAACTTTCAAGGAAACATGAATCTATGCGAAGTTCGAAAGAAAAATATAGACTTTGCAAACAAATCGTTGGAACAACTACATAAAACAAGAGAGAGAACCATCTCATGTCTTTTGCGTAAACTATTATACAATGACAAATTCGCATGTATTTTTATTCCTGAAATTCCGTGTTCCGAATAGTTATTCGACAGCGTAAAGTTATCCTTGTACTAATACCGAAACCAAGAACAAATATGCTAAACATATTCCCAATCAAGAAAACATGCGCATTTTGGGTGCATACCCGTTGTGTTCAATAAACCAATAAATACATTTCCCCGTAACAGTTAAGTATTGTCTCGTATGATTTTAAACATTCTTTAACTATAAGAAAAATTTCATGGAAACTAAACCTGTGAAACTAGTGCTTCCCCCTTGACTGAGAAACAGATTCCACAAGCTGAATATATTGAGACTTATTTCCATTCTTCAATGTCCACAACACATTGTGATGCTATATTATAGTAATATCTACTACTATAATAGAAGATACTTAATAGGATTAATAGATTTTAATGGAACTTTATTTAGGGTACCGCAGGCTACGAATATGCGCAGTGTAAGCCAGGTCGCAACTCCTTTAATAATATAGCCAATTTAAAGACGCAAAACAGATCGAAATTCAAGATGAACCTTATTCACTTTCATGTAAGAGAATTTCTTAATATGACTTTCAAGTACATGTTTTCTTTAATATTTAGTAAAAACCTAAAAACATTCGAGGTTTGGTAAGATCCTTATCATTTAGAACAACAGTTACGAATAACGTTCAACTAAGCTCATGAATGTGTATGTAGTAACTTTTGTAGATTTTTATCGATTTGTATATATCTTTGTTTGTCACTGTTTATAATAGTAAGAGATCTAATTAATACCAATTGTAAGTATACTGTTGTAACTATTTATATATCTTTGTCACTATAATATTAAGAGATCTAATTAATACCCATTGTAAATATACTGTTGTAAACATATTTAATAACTGTCCAAACAACGTAATAAACCATATTCAAACAGCCATGTTGCTGTAATTATTCAACGGGGCATGAAAGTCTTACGGGAAATAAACGTCACCTGATTTTGCTTCCAGTGGAGAGCAGTGCCGTGAGCAACCACGCACAAGGACAGCTAATAAATGGGCTACTGATATCAATTTGTTTCTAAACATCCGTAGAACAATGCTGAGTCGAAGTAGCACAGTGTGTTGCTTACTTTTCTATCTCCTATTACCTTCCTTACTTTAATTGTCATAAAAGTTTGCTTCAGAGGAGCCATTAACTGCACAGTTCAAAGAGGTGGGCAGTTTAATATCAAACGGAAACTTTCGAGAAGTGGTTCATTTGAGAAAAACCGAAAGTAATGATGTCGTAAGACAAAAACACGTGGAGCATTCTTTGAATTACTCTAACAAGTAAGTATAATTCACGTCATTAAATCTTGTGAAGGATGATGCGAATATGGCACTTCAACTTCATATGTTTGTTCTATAAACCTAATGAAAAGTATGAAACCATTACACGATAAAAAGGAAGTACATTAATAACACACTTAATGAGTGACAACATGTTTATATTTTCTTTGTTTCAACGATTGATGAAGTAAGTGATTTGTTTATGGCAATTAATACAATTTTGTTAATTCTACAAATGACAAGACAAACATGACAGTAGAAGATAGGTAGGTGCAACAAAGTTATACAAGATATATATATATAGATATATATGAGATTCACTTGATGATAACAGCTTTGCTTTCATATGTAATAGAATTGTACGAAAAGAAAATAAGATTCTAATTAAATCTACCACATTTCTCACTTCTTTTTAAATTATCAAAGCTGAGCCATGTTTACGACCGGCATTAATTAAGGCAATTAAGATTCTTTCCATTATACCTGCTGCTATATATAACTATGTTCTTTTAAAAAAATCTGTACAGTCTTTGGTATTGTAGCAATCAAATTGCTTTTTGTGACCTCAGTCACATATCTGTACACACTGACATCCAGGACTATCTGGATTAAAATGTTCTCTACTGATCTTTTATACGTGAAAAAAAATCCCATACACACTTTCTTTCATTCATATACACACACATATATACATACATACGCGCAACCATTCACACAATGTACACATACATATACATTTCTGCACATTTCTAATTTCTTCGCTTAGTATTCTTTTATTACTACAATTAATTTTAATCCATATTTTCTATACTATTTCATGTATGTCAAGATGTATGTTTAATACCCCACCAGACCTCGTGATCTTCATATTTTCATTAGGCAAAAAGTATTTAGTTAGTTACGCATACAAATTATGAACTGCCTTATTATTCAATTTTCCATTACTTGACTAGATATTTCTTTTCTTTTTTTTTTTTAAAAAAAAATGCAACTATCATTTACAGATTTATAAACAGCACAAAAAAAAAAAGCTTTGTATAAGTTTTACAAATACGCAAGCATTCACCTTGATTATGTGAATTTTCACTTATAACGTGCATTAATCCTATATTTAACGTGTGTTTAGCAAGCAGCTGTAAAAACCAGATACGAATATACTACTAAGGCGCACAAGAAAAGGCACTGAAGTGCCGCCTGGTCTAAGAATCATCATTTTTACTTTATTCAAAAGCAATTTACTATCCACAAGACTCGATTTAATAGCTGTGCTGGAAATGTTATTGTATGTTCAGTGTATTCGAGAACAAAGTACACACACCTTTTGTCATTTTTATATTACATGCCATTATGTGTGTATATATATTATATATAATTTAGAAGTTATGTACAGTATAATACACAGTTCATGTTTATAACATCGACATCATCATCACACTAGCAGAAGCATGCCTTCTCTACTAAAATATAATTACGTCTTGCAATCGAAAGCTTTTGTTTTTTTCACATTCACAATTACAAAGAGGCAGTTGGGATCACCTGTATTCTGAGAGAATTTTATCTGTTGTTTGTTCAACACCTCAATAGTCAGAGATACCTACACCATTTCCTGAACATACTTAAGTACAAACAATATTCAATCTTTTAAAAGTTAAAAATAAAAAATAAAGATATTGTGTGATGGTAGTATACATAAACACAAAGTTATCTTACTTCACAAACCAACGAAATTTCACAACTTGTACTTCAATTTCCACTGTACGTCTAATGAAATACATTACGAATATTTTTCTGAACGTATTATTTTCTATTACATGATTATTTCATAGGTCATGGCAACTGTTATTTCTTCCGAACGTGCGGTAATACTAGAAATCTAGTATGTCTGTCTGAATACCTGTTTCTAAATGTCATCACTAGAGGCAGTATTCTGAGTACGGGAGGAACGTATACGGAAATAATTATTTAATGGGAAATAAATACAGTACTGTAAAATACTAGCAAGAAAGGGTGAGTACAACATGTGCCAAGAACTGAAAAACAATGCCAGAATCCTACACGATACAGCCTGAGCGAAGGCTGCCTAAAGGCCTTACATAAAAATTCAAATTCCTAGACGAATGAAAGGAGCTCCTGCCAGGGATCTTTTATGGTTGTGGAGTGGGAAGTTTTAGAACCCCCATCCTATTCGCCCGGCATAAATCTATGTGACTTTGATTTGATTCCCGATGTGTGAGAAATGGGTTGTGAACAGGACTTGTTAACACCGTTTCGGCAAACGATGGCATTCACTGGCTAGTTACATGCAGTGGGTTGTGTTCAGCGCTTTCCCCATTGATAGCATCGTTCCGTGTACAATCTGGGAAACTACTTTGAAGAATATTGGAAATTTGTAGTTTCTGACTTCCCTTTTATTCTTAACATCGTGCATTACTGTGTTCTAGTTGTTGTTCCGTGATTATTCTGTACATCTCCTACTGAACGATGATGTCCATACACGTTCTTTTGCATTCGCCCCTTTCCGGTGTTTCCAGTATCCAAAGCATTATTCTGTGGTGGTTGCACTCGTAAGTATGTAGTTTTATATTTTGCGTCATTTTAGTAGTTAATGACTTCGGTCGGTCTCGACTCTATTGGCTGTTGTTTCTAAAATCCACAAATATCCATGCCCCAGCCGGGTTTCGAACCTAGAAACTTGTAGACACATGTATCCACACGTATATACAAGATTTTCAGAGTTGCCTCATGTTCGGAAGAAATGCCATAGCTGCCATGATTAATGAAAAAGAAAACTACGTATTTTCAATATACGTATATATATATATTTAATGTAGTAAATCAATAGTAATTCTGAATAAATTCTATTATTAAATTTAGCGCAAACGTGTCAATCATGATGTTGAATGTTGAGGCTTTGGTACTTATGTATTTCAAATGTTGTATATACATCATCTTTGGCCAAATTACACGGTTTAATACAAAAGTACAGCGACGAACATTAAATACAAGAAAAAGATCACTGTTGAATGTTACAGTGACTTGAAATCACAGTCTACCAATATTTGTACAAACAATATCAGAAATTAATAATACGTAAATTAATGTACACATATACAAAAAAACAATGTAACAGAATCATACCATCACAACACTTTTTTTTTTAAGATATCGAACATTCGAATCCCTAAACCTTTCCAACAATTACATAAATACACAATCCAAATAAAGACGACAATACTATATACAATTGATAAGATTTCTAAATAACAACTAAATTTACAAAATTACACGTAAAAAAAAAAAAAAGTTAGCGGCAAATGAAAAGAGTAAGTAATTCTACTGAACAAAGAACGTGTATAAATGTAAAACAAAAAGGTGTACTTTGGTGCTATTCTGAGGGACTGTGCTACATCCAAGTATGCAAAAAATATTCAATAATATAACTCTACAGATCTTGACAAATGAATATACTAGGTATAATAACCAAAGCAATAAACAACAATAACATAACTTACTTACATTTAAATGTTACGTCTCACAATTTTCAGTCACAGATAATTCAGTATTTTAGTGCGCTCATATTTCAAAAAGATATAATTATGTTATTACATTTTTGCCTTCTAGTTTACAGCTCAACGAACTGCCAGCGTAATTTACCAACATAGTCCACGAAGAAGCAGTCGCTATTCATTTCGGAAATTAATGTTTATCATGAGAAATTAATCTCCATCAGTATGGTAAAATCTCCATTTGCTGAATTATTAGGTTTTATTTATTTATCAATAATAATACATAGTAAAAACTTAAATATTGTGTAAGATATACCAACGGCTTCAAAACTTATAATACTTACTTTTCGTGTTTTATTTCAATTAGTCTTTAATTACTAGTATATGTTTTTCTCTTGAAAGTCTGATACTTTCAGGTGTCACACCTTCAGTGCAATAAAATGTTAATGTATTTCCCTCCTGTCACTAAGCGATTCAAATAGTAACCCGGCGACAAGATTACCATGGATTATTATTTATTATTTTGTGAATGCTTACTCTATGTAAATGGTATTCTCGAATTAAATCACGTACCTTAAAGACTTCTGCTGCCACTACATCACCAGACGGAAGTTTCTTCAAAATAATACTTTTACGATACTGTGGAGTCACACAGGTTCAAGTCCTACCTCCGGCCATCCTGACCAGTTTTCCAGGGTTCTTACTAATACCAGATAAATGCCGGAATTGTGTCTAGAATAAAGACGACCCTAGCAGCTACATTTCTCTCTCTCTCTCTCTCCAAATGTTAAGTCTGGAGACGAATGTTCTCCCTCAGGTTTGAAACGGGTTTAGGTCGCAGTAGCAAGTCCAGATATGTAATTTTAATACATGTTAATAAACACGCCGAATTAGTTAATTAACTATTTGTTGAGTCGTAATTATGTTGCGGTAAGATCTAAGAACCAATGTCAAACTTCTGGTAAGACGCGTGACAGAACTAAAGTAAACGTTATTAGAAAGTTGCAACAAAATTCTCCTGTCTTGACAAAGAGACGTATTTACAAGCTAAGTTTACAAAACCCTGAAATTTCAATGATAGCAATCCATCATATCCCCAGTTTTCCAAACATTTCCACAAAACCACGATTAACTTTACACTATTTATGTTTTTATTTCTTCTTAATCTCCCGCGTTTGGACAGTCTAATTTCATTGACTTCCATCATAAACATGTTATTAGTAACTCTATCGCCCTAAAAATGTCCATAAACTGCTGCAATTCTTGGCCTAGCCGTTTATAATACTTTTTTTTTATTGCCACTCAACGCGAAATATATTTATTTCTAATTTACTTGAAAACAGTTCATGTTAATTTTATTGAAAGCCTACACTGTAGGGGCACTTGGTCCCCCACATATGTAAGTTGAAAGATCAGAAAGTATAGCATTGACAAAGAGCATACACACTTAAAGGAGCAATTTGTTGATGACCAGTGCTTCCCATTATGTAATTTATATACTCGAAAGAATTAAAGAAAAAAATCCCTATCAAAATAATTGAATACAATTGGTATTATTAATACAATTATAAACTGACTGATATTTATGCTGGCAATGTTCTCATATGTCAACACATCTGCTATGGGGAATAAAAAAAAAAGTCACAGTTGAGGCTTTAGTCTTTTCCAAAATAATCTTGACCATTTACAAAACACTGGGAAGCACTCCAATGGAATGTTAAATTTTTAACTGATAAACACAGATCGCAAACATTACTTTTTCTTTGAAACACAAGATATTTTTCACATTGCAGTTTACATATGCTCATTTCATTATGATCATGCATACAGGGGAAAAGAGATTAAAAGAAACAACCTCAATATCACATACGTTAACAGTTAAGTCCAAAATGAAAATTTTACACTCTGACTGGTAGAAAAATAGAAGGCATTTGCTACAGCACTGTTGCTGACATGCACTCACAAAATGGAACAATGAACATTGAAGTACCCAAACCCACAAGTACACTACTATGAGAACAATATTCACTCAAAAGACGTTATATTTTGCTGTTAGACTGTACTAAATACTAGTAACAGCACGAACTATTTGCAGTTTCACTACTTTATAAGAAACGAAACAACATTAGAGCACAGTCTGCATTCTCAGAATAGTCAAAAGTCCTTTTGTTTAACTTTGAATACAATTACCAGCATATGAAAATAGATGGAAAATCAAAAGTAGTTACGTTATTAAAACATTTACTTTAGTTGTTATTAAAAATTTAGAGTAACTTCCAAGAAACACACAAAAATACTTAACGGTTAACGAATAAATATATATTTACATATATTTCAATAACTACTGGAAATTATACTGTTCACTGGATTTTAATAAAACTATTTATATTTATTGGAATGGCTTGTAACATGTTCTTAGTATGTTACTAAATTAATCGTATTCCAGTGTTACAAGGTAACTAATACCACTCTGTAAAGATTTATATAAATCAGGTAAGCAATACGGTATAAACAACAATAATAAAATAAATAGAACATTAATATATTTATATATATATATAAACTATTTGTTTAAATATATAAGCAATTCTACTGTCAGCTAGAAAAAAGACACAGCTAATAAATAATGACAAGAAATGCACTATATTTCTCGGTCAATGATTGAATTCTATATCTCCTTTCACAAAGGATATAAATAACAACAGAATAGCTTCTACGACCATCGTTAATTAACAATACCTACTGCACCACTGTTGTTTCGACATTGAAACCACTGGTTTTATTTGAATATGAGATGCTAGATCACGCTAGAAGGTAATTTGTCAAATACTTCTGGCCGCCGTCCAACACTACCTCTCCGTCTTGACAAAGTCCCACTCATCATTTCCGGACAACCATTTAAAAGTAAAAGCTCCACCAGGCTACCTTTTTCAATTACCATATTATCTGTAACACTCGAATTATTCGTACAACTAGTTGCTGCTCTGGCGTACGCAAGACATGTCCTTCCCTCATGATCTACAGCTTTCACATTAGCATTGTGCTGAAGAAAAATGTAAGCAATTAGTATTGTTGTACAACTAAAAATACAATAAGAAAACTAGTAGGAGTCTCACATTTCGTTACTTAGGACATAAAGACTACGAAAATACTGTCATTAAAATGAACGGAATGATGAACTGCATGGAAACAAATTTCAATAAGTAGTAACAATAATAGCTGTTACAGTCGCTTGAATGTTTGAGTTAGCTCTCCACATTCCAAATTTTGTTCAAAAAATAAAAATAAAAAACACGAAAGGGGTGTTTGTACCATTTCAATTTCAAAGTTTTTTTCTACCAGTTAATAAGCCTTAAATTCAATACATTCGACAACATACTGTAAATCATTTTCCTTCATGTCTTCACAGTGTTTTTTTTTTTTTTTTTGTTACTGTTATTTTAAATTACAGACGGAATCGTCAAGTTTAATAACACATGCCATATTGCTTCTAATCGGTTAACTGCAAAATTTTCAAGAACCTCCTCATAACTCACCATCAGGAATCAACTTTCTTGGCAATGAAATCTGCAGTATTTCTGGAAGCTTTACAGGTAACTAATTTGAAGACTTACATTTATCACCTTTATTCACGATTAAAATATTAAACTATCCAGCACTCAAACAACCCCACTCGTCCCAGACTTCGTGAAAATGCAAAATAATAATAATAATGCCTCAACCCACAATAAATATTTTACCATCAAAACCCAGTTCCATGAAGATAAGCACGTACCTGACAACTACCAGTCGCGAAATCTTAAAGATAATACTATTCCTCGCAATAACCTAAAACTGGCTGTAATTGCTGTGTCTCGCGGGAAGCAATGCCCTTTTAGAGGGAGGGTATTCTCCCATGAACTACATACCGGTGAAGGAAAAGTTACAAATGAAAACGGAGTTCATTCAGGTAATGTTAGTGGTAAAAACAGGCTACAGAGACTGGTAATGTAATGCACCGACAAACTTCGCGGCATGATAGTACACTAAAAACAATAAACCCAAGGAAAATCTCTTAGTCAACCAGATGCAAATTCGGCCGCGTTTCGGAGCTGTAGGCTGTCGAAGGCGTGGGAAAATGAACTTTTAATAATTTGTGGTATGGGAAATATGAAACTCTAAAATTGATACGGCATGTTGTCATTGAAGATTTCAAACCTGCTCTATCAAAAAAAAATGCATATTCCAAAATTCTGCAATGACTGTGCCAAGGATTCCTCAAAGGAAATAAGCGATTTCCAAAAACTCTAAAAAAAAAAACGCAGGTCCAAACTAGTTTGAATAAGACGATTTTCCGTATGAGTAAAAATGATACACATAATTGCTGCCATCTAACCCGGCAATATCTGATAAACAAACAATTATTTCCCACTGATAAACAAAACGTACTTCAATGTATGTAATTTTTACGCCTGGCTGTTATGCAACCATGCATTTAAAAAAAACTTCGGCATATGAAATTTATTTTAGATAGAGACTTGGTGCAAATGAATTATTGTTATCTACTGAAAAGCCGTCCTATTCCTGCACATTTTCACCAACATTTACTTCAGAAAATTTCTGGGAATCCTCTACTTTCCTTGGGGAATCCCTTGCGCGCACTGCGCGATTTTGGATAGTAAAGATTTGAAGTTTTTGACGATACTATGGCGCATCAGCTCTACTGTTCGTGGTGTTGGAAATATTAAGCTCTAAAGTTCATTTTCCCACGCTTTCAGCAACCTGTAGCTAGCAAACAGCAGAATTTACACCCAGTTGACTAAAGTTTTTTTTTTTTTAATTCTTAGTGTACTATCATGCCTCCAAGTTTGTTGGTGCATTACGTTACTACCTTGTTTATTTTGGGTTCCAAATTCTCCCCCCCCCCAAAAAAAAAGGTCACTTTACTTTAGTCATGATCATAGTCACACTAATGGAAGTTTGACGACTACTGAACAAATCACAGCTGGCACACATGCTAGAGACTGCTCTACTAAATAGATTTCCAAACTGCGTTTTCTGAACATAGAGAAAATATTATTAGACCGAGGGCCAACGTTATCAACCATCCCAGGGTACAGTGATACCTGGTACACTGAAAGACCATGATTAGGTGATAACAAAATTGCTTGCTGATTGACCTGTAAGCAAGACCCTGCTTCCTTTGCGCGGAATAGCGCAGTAACGTCATCGACTAAGCCTGCACATGTATAAGACACTGCCATTGACGTAACTCGTTCTAGGAGTCCTCCAATCGATTCGAATGTTTCCCAATCTACGTGTTACTGTTTACGAGGACCAAATTACTCAGTGGTAAGGTTTAAAGCTTATTTTGGAATCAGCTACATGCGTTCCTGATGCCATAAACATCCTCACCAGTGTATAAGGGAGTGTCATGGTGCAACAATTCGCCCTCGCATTCTCCAGGTTGATTCAATTTCTTTCAGAGTATTATATTATGTTAATGAGATTGATAGCAAGTATATTTGCTCACCTGAAAGCTACTACAACGACCCTATGGCGTTATCCGTTACGTTTCCGAATGTGTTCCTGGCGAGATTAGCCTCTCGTGACCAGGTATAATTTTTCCAGTTTAAGACGACCCATAATGACGAACTGAAGTGTTACTGGCATACTTGCCAATGTATGCAATGGCCCTTTAACATATCAAGACGTAACGGTTAGGAGACATCAAATCCACTAAGTTTATTTTTACGTCTCGACTATGTTTACAAGTTGATGCGATCACTAACAACTGAGGAGTGGAAATGCCAAACGTTCCAAGTGCCAAATCAATTAGAAAGAAGTGAAAGCAATCCCATTATGTTGGAAGGCATATGTTGTATGAAGCCAAATCTATTCAGTTTTCTGCTTCTTCTGTAAAACTTCAAATTTGGCACTTAGAAGTTCAGCGTTCTTCCAATTAATAAAAGTTCGTTATCTCACTTGCGAGTGACGCACACACTTTAAATGCGTGAACACTAGTAGATGATAGAAAATGTGTAACTAGAAATTCTACATGAAAAGAAACTTTGAGTTTTATTTCTGTAATCTAATAAGAAATTAATTTACATTGCCAGAGATATAATGAGTGTGTGGCAGTGTAATTTATTTTGGTACCATTGGGAATACCGTTCACACCACCTGATTCCATCTTCCATTACCGAAAAAATTAAGTGCTGTGCACTCGCACTTTTACGCATGAATTTATGTGGCAGTCGGGTTTCTATCGGGTTGCGAGAACAGTGACTCTGAAAATAACCTAATTTAACACTTCCTCAATTTGTTTGCGTAATATCATATTTCAAAATCCAATTTATTCCCCGAATTCACATGTATCTTCTTACAGTATACAAAAAAGAACAATATGATGATGACTCACCCATATAAGTAATTGAGTTACAGCTAAATTTCCCATGGCACAGGCTAAATGAAGTGGAGTTCGTAAATCTCTCTGATTCACTGTACAATTTACTTGGTCAGCAGTTGCGTGAGCCAAAAGTAACACAATGGTTTTCATATCAGTCCTGAAATAGTGAAGTAAAATTCTATTAGATCAAATACAAAGGCAATAACATTTGCAAATGAAACACTGGAGAACAAGATATACAATACATTTTGAAGTTAATTTATTTACTATAATGTGCAGCAGGTGACAGACCTTAATAACAAACTGAAGAAAAGAACCTCTTACAGAAGTGAAGTCATACTGGTGTAAAAGGATCAAGAAAACGAAAGAGAGAAAATATCACTAAAAATAGCAGGTAAAAATCTAAAATCAGCACATAATCTGGTCACTCCTGAAAACAGTTAATTATAAAATTTCCAAAGTGAATTGATTATGAAATTTCCCTACAAAAACAGACACCTTAAAAAACATCGTATATTATAACACATTTCACAGTAAATTCCATACATACACAGAACACAAAAGGTCATATATCACCCGATGATGGTTATAGCTTTGAAACTGAAAATCGCTTTGTGCTTTAATAAGCAGCATCCTTACACGAGGACTAATAAAACAGATGTACGTAAAGTACATCATTTAAGTACACACCTATTTTTGTAACTAGAAACTTACTAAACTTAAGTTTTCCCTGTTTCTTTCTGTACATAGTTTTACAAATCCTGATAAAAATAAAAAATTGTTCCAGAAAATGTACATGACTGGTATATATAGCAGATCCCTTGACGCATGTGGTACGTAAAATACATGTTTATTTAACACACACAATTTTACAGGCTGAACTATTTTTCTGTAAGGTGCTCTAAATATGCGTGCGCTGTATATAACCTGTTTTCGAAGAGAGTAAAATCACTTTTCATTCACCCGTACAATCTGAATTTGAGTTTATTTTGTGGCCTTAAGGCATCTACGGCTCAGGCCAGTATAACGTAGAGGAAAAGACGCGAGCAAGAGTTGGCCAGGACCTAATTTGAAGGTACCATCCCGGCATTTGCCTCGTGCGACTGATGTAAAACCTTTAGTCAGTATGGTCGGCCGCTGGGATTGAACCATGGACCTCCCAAATGTGAAGCCACTGCTCTATCACTGAGTTACGACCGCTGGGTACATTCACCTGTACAAATCAATACATAAACATGAAATTTCATAGCTTGTTTCTGAAACAGTAAA
Organism: Lepisma saccharinum; assembly: GCA_022664845.1. Taxonomy (NCBI): domain Eukaryota; kingdom Metazoa; phylum Arthropoda; class Insecta; order Zygentoma; family Lepismatidae; genus Lepisma; species Lepisma saccharinum. The sequence continues at coordinate 6,058 of JAGDQP010035013.1, read as the reverse complement.
GACTGTTCTCAGCCATAAGCTTTTAACGAATGTGCTAAAGTATGACGTACTAATAGCTAGGTGGCGCCAACATAAGTGTACAACTGAAAAATAAATTATAAGTAAAAACTGGCTGACTTAAGTATAAAATTAGACTTGTAGAATCTGAAGCATAATATATATAATACGAAGTGGTAGCACGACGTTTCTCTAGGTGACTGCTAGACGAATTCTTGTGTACATAATATTTAAATCAAGTTGGGAGGCAATCACCGTGGAAGTGTTTGAAATATGTTATAGTATATTTGTTTGTTATAACTGTACGATATTCTTGAATTACATGGATAGGTCCATGACACTTCCGTTTGGAAATTGACGCTTTCGATATATATATATATATATATATATATATATATATATATATATTGTATTTTTTTAATCGGAGAGTTTCACGTGTTGTTGGCAATCAGTTATTCGCACTTGTTTTTGGGAGAGCTATATTATGTTTACATGGGGATATTTTGTTTCACTATGACTGGGTTCGGGTCGAGGTAAGATATCGGCTGTCCCTAATGGTGATTGTGATTTATTTATTTACATGACTTGTGGTCGGTCATCTCTCTACAGAAAGCATGAGCCGGAGTTTGTGGTCGCTTTGGTGTTTGATTATTTATGTATTGCGAGCATCGATTCATCTGTTTGGGTAACACTGTACAAACTATCCTGTTATCTTCTTTTAAGAAAGAAAGATTTCATCTCATCCTGTAGTCCCAATATAGTCACTTTATCGTTAAGCAAGAAATGATAAGATATAATTTTAAATTCATCTCTTGCTATTAAGCAAGTTTTCTTACTTCACAACACGATTCACTATCCACCTCCTACGTAGTTGAGCCAAGACATGAAATGGATTGATTTCATTACAAAATTTACAGGCCAGGAATTTTAGAGGGTAGAAAAAAAAGAGGTATATGCAACAATATGTATCCATTTTCCTCGAAAAATTTCCTTGTTAAGAGTTGTTCGTACCATTCTACAAACCTGCAATCGACTGAGCAAGAGAAAAGAAAATCATATAAAATAGTTCTGTTTCTTACCTACAAACGGCGTCCACTAGCTGCTGACCAAGTGGAACACCAAGGTTCACAGACGCAATGAATTCCTTATACTCGTATTTACTTCTTATCCACCTTTCTTTTTCCTCTCTACTAGAGTTTGGCGTGGGCTTTGCTCTGCTTCTTGTATTACTTTCCCATATACTGTTAGCTAACGTGTTTCCTAATGACAACATAACACTAAGATGTCCAGGCCTGAAATATTTTAAAATATGGTTACCTTACAATATCTTTGTACCATGTCTTCAATATATGAGGACATATTTGCTATGTGCTGTACTCATGCATAAAAAGTATACATTAAAATTTCAAATTAGTGAAATATTTAGTAAGTACAGACTACACAAATGAAGCTAATTATTGAGTTATTAAGAGTGGCATAACGTTATAACAAAAAAAAGCTATGAATTAACCTCAAATGCACAAATAATAAATTATTCTTTGTTCAACAATAAAGTTCAAAGTTTCTACGACGTATCTGTATCTTATACAGGAAACGTGGGGACTTACACCCCAGAAAAGCAATTAAAATAACAATTAAAAAAACAAAAAACAATCGTTTTGAGACGACGAACGGTGGAGTATTTGGCCCTAAATCACGGCCAAAATTAAACTTTTGAACGAAACGTCCGATTTTGATAACATTTGGTAGACATGTAAAGTGACATTATCCAGATCGAGTTGGTGAACCAGAAAAATTCGACCATCAGAAGGGGGTCTCCTTCCAAAATTCAGTTTTCAATTTTTCACTATTTATTTATTATATATCTAATTTATGATTACACCATTGGGAAGAGCTTAATAATAATAATAATAATAATAACAATAATAATAATAATAATAATAATAATTTAGTAGTTTGAATTCTTCTCCTACTGGTTCCCGAGAAATTAAAGTTCTAAACACAGTATGTTGTCCAATGCCATTATTATGGAGAAATGGAATAATGAAATATTTGATATCTTGCTTATTTATAAAATATCTTAATAAAATTTGGAATATGGCTTCTTATAACACTGTTCTATTAGTTTATGGGCGAAAACTTATTTTTTCAAGTAAATTGGATTTTTAGGCTATTAATACGAAAACTTATACAGGGTGCTCACGAAATCCGTAACAGGGCCATAACTCTGCAATTAGTGCACAGTAATATTTGAAACAAAAAATGCCCATACCAAAGTGCATGTGCGGAATCACGTGGTGATGCTTCTGGAATCAGGGGCGTCTCATGAATACCTCTACGGGAGGGGGGAGTGCAACTTCAAAATTTTAAATGGCAACATGGGTTGATTTTGCCCCATTGAAACAACCGCTTCATTTTAAACAACTTTTAGAGAAAACACTTTTCGATAGCTCATACCATTTGGCAGCCATACTAGTGGTCAAAATTAACATGGTGTAGAGGGGTTTCGGGACTTTTCAGATGATATAACTTAAAGGGAATAGTAAATAAAGGTTTCAGGGTGAAGTTTTCACAAACTGGGGCGTCCCGGGAATACTGTTACGAAGGAGCAACTTCAAATTTTAAATAGAAACAATGATTAATTTTGCTTTCTTTGAAATAAACATGACATTTTGAACAACTTTAAGTTGAAACATTGTTTAATATGTAGTAACGTTTCGCCATTACAAGGGTTAATTGGTAGGTCAACAGTGAACTTCCCAAATAGCTTTTGTAACTGAACACTTTTAAACATATTTTCTCTGACAGTGTTCAAATCTTCAGGTTTGTTTCAAAGAAAGCAAAATCAACCACTGTTTCTATTTAACATGTTGAAGTTGCCTCCCACCCCACCCCCGTTGAGGTATTCCCAAGAAGCCCCTGATTTCTGAAGCATCACCACGTGACTCAGCACATGTACTTTGGAATGAACATTTTTTGTTTCTGTGCACTAGGAGCTGGGTTACAGCCCTGTTACGGATTTCGTGAACCACCCTGTACACTTGCTACTTGACTCCCATCTAGTGAAAAATGTAACTCAAAGGATAGATCAAATGAACAACATTACATAAAGAAACAGTATTTGGCAATTTAATTTGAAATTCGCTGAGTACGCAGGTTTGCTTCGCTTTGCATACGAAGTAACAAGGTATATTCCATTCCAAAATATCACAAACATTAAATTTCCAAAAATTAAATTAAAAAAAAATACATAAGAATTAATAAGGATTTTTTAAATCAGTTTATTTAAGATAAATAATAATAAATTATACGTGTATCTTACGTACTCACCTTTAATAACTAACATCTGTATCAAATTTGCAATAAACGACCAAGGTAAAAAAAAAAAAAGTTTTGTTCAAACATACTTGGAAACAACATTACACGGAAATGCATGTCTGAGACCAACGGTACCAATGTTTGACGGCCCAGTTTATCACCTGTTTGGAGATATATCATTTAATCTTTCAAACTACATTTGAAAATTTACCTGTTTCGCCAGGATTTTGAGACAAATACTCCACTGTGAGTCGTTTCATTATGATGAAACGCATTCTATTTTTTAATCTGTTAATCAAGCTTACACACGGTACAGCCCAATATTTCTATTAATAGATTATAGCTCACATCTTAATTTGGATCATTCATAATATTTGGCTACGGAATTGACGAAAAGTATGTCGCTCTTTTCTAATTGAAGAGTATGATTCTTCCGAAATTCGCTCAGTAAATTTTAAAACATTTTTAGAAATAACAAAAATAATGTAGGAAAACTGGCGACACATATTCGCAGATATTCCGTACACATTCAGATCTATAACACGACACAAAACATGTTTTGGAATCACCGGCAGGCAAAAAAAGGAAACCACTGCCTGCAGTACGAAACAACACGCTAATTTTAAAAACACCGAAATTGGCTCAGCGAGTTTTGGCATCATACTCTTCAACTGAACTTAAAACTACTTTGTTTATCGTATGCATAATACACGCACGCATGATCTTCGAACTTTCACGCATTTTGCTGTGAAAACATAATTATTATAAAATAAAATCAACAACGATTTACTTCGTTATAAAATCTCATGTCTGCTTGAAACATGCAGTTCTATTTCTAAAAATGTACTTACGCCCATTCATCCAGATCAAGTGACCTGACTCGAGATATGTGGGATCCCAAGTTTCGGTGAATACCTGAACATTCAATACACATAAGCACCCCAAGGTTAAGGCTTGCCCAATCAGGATCTACAAAGAATAAGAAGGTTTAGTTTTAGAACAGATCTGAATAATAATAATAATAATAAAAGCACTAAAACATATTTTTACTCTTATTCTTAAAATCTACAAAGCAAACTTTATTTAAGATACAAATCCAAAATCTTGTATTTCTCTTAATGAAGGCAATTCAAATTGTATACACATTTCAAACTCCATGTATTCGAACATTTATGATTTACTCCATTCATTATTTTGAATTTATTTTAATTTATTTATTTATTTATTTACAGAAGGTTTCAGATACAGCACAATTTGCCATTTTACACTGAAAACATTAACAGTAAACATAACACAACAATAGAAGAACAGCAAAACAAAAAAGAAAAAAAAAGTTACAGAGATAGTCTGTTTATACATATTCTAAAAGTTGATTCATTAACAAATATGTCAACGTTATCAGGAAGAAGATTGTACGTGCTGATAATTCTATTCAAGAGGGACCTTTGTACAACATTTACCCTCACTGTTTGGGAGTAGAAAAGATCACTTGAGCGTGTTGTTCTGCAGGGTATACGAAAGTTTATTTCACCAAGCAGCTTTTCACAAGAAACATGACCATTGACAAGTTTGTGCAGAAATATAAGGTCTGAAATTTTGTTTCTTACTTGCGGTGGTTTGATATTCAGACATTTTAGTATATCATTTTTTGGAAGTGTGCGGAGATGAGGTACTCTGTAGGATACGATGGCAAGAAAAAAATTTATTACGGAGTTTAATTTATTTAAATGAGTAGGGCAGGCCATTGACCAAATAGGGGAACAGTATTCAATAGTGGGGGCAACGTATGATTTATAGAACAAACTTAGGGAATGAGGATTTTTAATGTCCGTGAAGCGGTAAAGAAGACCCAGTTTTCTCATAGCAGTACGAGATATGATATTAATATGTTCAGCAAAAGTAAGTTTACTGTCAATAATAACGCCAAGATCTCTGAAGGAGGAAACTGAGTTTATGTTACTATTTCCAATTTTGTAGGCGTAGTTGATAGGTTCCTTTCTTAGCGAAATCGTAAGAGAAGCACATTTTTCAAGGTTTAGGTTTAGTTTCCAAGACGCACACCAGTTGAGGAGACTAGAAGCATCATTTTGAAGAGTAAGAGCATCCTTTCCAGAACGAATTTGCCTGTAGAGCTTGCAATCATCAGCGAATAGAAGAATATTGGTCAGACTATTTGCAAATAAAGAAGGCAGATCATCTATATATAATAGGAACAGTAGAGGGCCCAGGACACTGCCTTGAGGGACACCAGAAGATAAGGGAATAAAGTCCGAAATGGAGCCTG
>JAGDQP010035012.1:9010-19800 GCA_022664845.1 Lepisma saccharinum | reverse complement strand
ACATGGGGCATGTGAAGGTAGGGCTCCGAATATTCTCGATCCACGGCATGAAGGCTGGGTGGTTAGTCTAATTGATTTTATTTGTTGAATAATCACTCACTAGACTAAGTCCCATTAACAAGTGACAGTGACAATCGCTATTGTGAACCAATATTGGTTTGCCATTCACTTCCATAGAAAAGGATGAAGTACGAAAGACGGCGAAAGGAAAGATGACGCAACGTGGCTCCGAAAATTTATGCCCCTACCCGGAAGCGAACCCGGGCCCCTTGATTACAAGGCAGTGAGCATTACTATTCACTCACAAGGGACATTACCACCCAAGGTGCCCAGAAATAACAAAAACACTTTGGCAGTCACTTTCAGAGGTGGAAACGTGCGAGAAAAGCCTTTAGCGTCCTGGCCGAGATTTAAACGCAAGCCCCGCGATTCGCAGTCAGACGCGCTGAGCTACGGCGACTCCTAATTTAATTTGGGAAATATTAGAAATCCTTTTCACTTTCACATACATATTGATGTAGTAAACCAACTTCACACAGAAAGTAATATAAATCCATGCACTGATACGAATTCAAGCCGAGCAGGCGGCAGAGAGAGAAAGCGGGTTATTTAAAATCAGGTAATATTTTCCCGTTTTCCCTTCTGTCCGTGATTGTTCTCCTTATTTGGTGTTTTCTGCGTTAATTGTTCCTTCTACATGAGATACTATTGCTTCTTGTCAGGGAATTTTTGAAAGCTGTTTGTCAGAATGGAAACTGTTACCTTAGGTTAGCTTTGCAGGACCTCAGACTACCAAGAGACAGAGCGATTTTGCTGACTACACAGTTAAGATGTGATATCGTTAATAAACTTAACTGGTTAAGATATCACTGACTCTATAATAGCTAGATTGATAGTGAAGCGTACGATTCACATTCCAGGGATCGCAAACCGCACGATACTCTGTATAGTCGCAACTGCCGGTCACCGACACAAGTGAATCGTTTAATCAATGAAGCACATCAATGGTGGTCGGTGACGTAACAGCAATGCCGTCTCAGAACTCTTTATTCGCTTGACAAGCATGACTCTTCAGATTCTAAGAAGCCATTTTTACGTATAGGTTACGGCGAGTGAGCGAAAAAATATCTGCCTTGGCAACTGAGCTTTCCCGGGGGGCTCCAAATAACGGAAAATTAGATTTTCGGCCAACAGTAGCAGAGTGAGTTCACGATATTATCGTGAATGGGCATCAATCAAGTTGACTTGCTCCCGGCCTCAGATAAACTTACGCCGCCACTGATCTATGGAGCTCTGCAATAGTTGGGAACTGATAGTAGGTTTACAGTTTATTTGGAGTTCGAGCGTTGGCATTATATCTTTTTAAACTACGTATTTGTTGCTGAAAGAAAATGAAAAGTATGTTTCCAGATTCAGCAAAATAGATAAATAACAGCTCTTTGCCTGGATCTGGTAAAATATTTTCGCGAACCTGCCATTGAAAATCGCTTACTTAAGACAGGCACATATCTAGAAGATGGTTTCACGCAGAACCAACGCCTTCACAATAAGGACCCGAGGTCTGTATGTGTGTGAAATTTACATAAAATGCATATAATTTTGCCCAAAATTATATTAATATTACTAAAAATATCCGAATTTCGTGGGAGGGAGTCCGGAACCACCCTCCACCCCTAAATAATCCCTGGCTTAAGTCGTTCGAAAATGCATCTACATGGACACATTTCTCAACATGTCAAATGTTTGTGAACCGTTGCCCTAAACTAATAGGCTAGATTGCCATCATTCTAGAAATGTATATGAAATGAGTTTTATTTTATTACGTTTCAAGAAGACTCTCTCTTTTAACCCAATGTTTTGAAAAACGGTTTTCGCAAATCTGACAAGATAAAATATGTACTGTTTTTTTTATTATAAGTTATTTAAAATTAAAACAATTTGTTAATATATTCCCTGATTACACACTTCAATTTGAAATATCGGTAGAAATAATTAGACAAATCATGTAGTTCATTCAATTACTAATAGAGGGCAGTGATTATCATTAGTAAATTAGATGTTTTCTAACTTCTTGAAAAAGTATCTCATTTGACATTTATTTATAACAGTTGGGGTTTACGGAACGGAAATTGAGTTACATTATTTAAAGAAATATGGTAATTTATTTTTAATACAATTGAACCTCACCTACGTCGTAAATAATTATGTCCTCATTAAATTAATCAAGTATTTAATTTGTTAGCAAAGCCTAGAATTAAAAATTCCCCTTGGGTTACAAAATAATTCCCTTGCGGGGGGAAAATAAGGGAACTTAACAACTTGCTGGGATTTTTGAACTTAGAATTTCTTCGACGCAAAATTTAATTTTATTGTATATTACCCTTGTTTGGCTATATATCAGGACAATATTTTTCACACAAATACGTTACGCAATTCTGCTTATCACTGCAAGTCAGTGAATTTATACGACGCTTCAATATATTTATTTTTGAGAGAAGAAATCTCAGCAATAGACATGCGACAATCTTTATGTCCATAGCTGTACCACTGTCGCAAGTTTTTATATGTGTGATCATTCGTCTTTTCTCACCACATAGGAAGGAATCTTGTGCACTAAATTCATCTCAACTCAGGGCTCACAACTTTTTGTTGACAATGCACAGAGTCGGCAATCACCATATCATTAGATCATGCCCGACAAACAGTTAGGAAACATCAATTGCCACAACATGTACAGGAACCAAAGAAATACAGCGAGCTAGGCACCATACCTAAACAACCAAGAAAATGGCAGGATCAAACTTCAACATCATCACGATCACTTTCAAGGTTTTCATACTATAATAGATTAGGCTGAAATTCATCGAAACTAAAGAAAACACACACTTTAAGTGATACCGACTCGAATAGCGAAAGAAAAATTGACACAGACAACAACGACGAACCTCAACAACTGCAAACCGCTTCATCATCAACTACTACTTATTCCTTCATACTTACACAATACGACGTCGAATTTCAGAATACAAAAGTAATTATTCAACAAATAGCCAAATACATGCATAGAGATAGCATCACCAAAATAATTCCAACTAGGAACTGCATATTTCTCCAATCTCACGACGCAAACTTTGGAACCACAGTATGAAATAAGTTAAGCCTCGAAGTATTCAGAAAATCTGCAAATAACAAGATTAGAAAACAAACGAAACATGCTGCCACCACCACCCAGGAAAACACCAACACTATCAGTAGTAATCCGAGGAATAGAACCAACAGTTACAGACGAGGAAGCAGAAGAAGAACTAATACACGAAGATCACACCATCACCAAATATATTTGAATAAAAAACAAAACAGGAAGGCCGACATATATGATAAGAGTTTTAACAGTCAAGAAATAATGTATGAACTACTAACGCATGGGAAATACATATATAAAAGACGATACACCTCCACCAATCTCAATCAGATGAGAGAAATGCCAAGTGTACAATGCTCACACTCCAGCCAAATGCACCAACACCAACAAATGAGGATACTGCTCTGGTCCACATGTAACAAAAGTCTGTCCGAACATGCAACAACCACCGAAATGTTACAACATTCAATGGAAATCATTCAACTTTCAGCCCGACTAGCTGCAGAACCTACGAAACCTGAACTGATATTACCTATCCGCTCAACCCAGACTCCTAACCAAGATACTCCACCTGTAACATTAGTATTTCAACCCATTACAATCGATGAATTCACAGTAGCTCTACAGAACATGCATACATATCAATGATCGCATGTCCTCACACAAATCCAATACGCAGCTTAAACCACTCTATATGTACCATTTAATGCAAGGTACTCGGGACCTTATGCACACTTCAATGCAAATACTGAAGCCGCCATGCGCACTATGTCAAATGACGTATACCCAGTATACAGTACCCATAACTGTCAGTAATGTCAAGTGTGCAATTGAAATGCCATTTTACATCGCGCACATGGTGTTTGTTTTTCATGGCTGCCCTGATGTGTCTTTTGTCCTGTATGACTATTATGATTCTCGCTTCTGGTTTGCTCACTTTGTAGAAAACCCTCACTTACGTTTGTGAAGATCTGGCCTATATCTGCCAAATTATTTGTTACACGGTAGAGAGATTATGCAGTTTTTGTCAACACTGTCACGTATATTCAAGTATATGTTTTGAGAAATAAATACTTGCTCGAACCAAAACTGCGGGGGCCGATGTAGCGGCTGCCCGGGCTGTCTTTCTCTTGCTCCAAGTGTTAACGCTCTGTAGCTCTGTAGCGGACAAACGCTGCTTACGCCGTCGAATTATTTTTCAGGCATTATTAATATCGTGGTACAACAAATATATATAAGAAGTCTTGTCAAAAAAATCCTATTCGAACTGAAACCATTCCTTTGTCTGTAACCTTCCATCAAGATTTTGCTGCCAATGACCAGATATTGGACCACCAATATTGTGACACATTTATAGGAAGTTTGACGTGACATTTTTGTAGCAGATTTGTCACATGTCAACTAGTAACTTTCCTGCAAACTTGTGACTAGTTTGTAAAAGGCAATATCAAACTTTCTTCAAACTTGTTACAAACTTCCTGTAAGTTTACTCTGCTATCTGGAATTCCATTTCCTGTGGAGATCTTTCTACTAAGGAATATTTACGCTCCCCTCAAACTCGTGTACTACGAATTACCTAGATGTGCCAAAATACAAGGCACTTCTGTGTAAAGAATTTCAGCCATTTCCTTCCGGAATCGCAGCTGTCTTTGCTGACTCACATATTAATATCAATATCAGTTCAAAATATTGAAGTCTCCTGATGGGCCTTGTAATGTAGTAAGAGCTAGAGGTAAAGAGTACTAAATCTCTTTAGCTGTATTATTGTTGTTAATTAATTTTATAGTTTGCGACGACCTGAGGCATAGTTACCTGGGCTATAAATAGACGGGTTTTACGATGAACAAAATTCTGTAATAATATTTCCTAGAGCCGATTAAAATCGAATTATCACTCGACTCCGTTATCCCATCTCCTACCAATGTATGGCATGCATGTTTTGAATTATATGAAATACAGTTCTTGTATGTAAATTTGATCTGGACTCACCCTGGGCTAAGGCTTCCATGTTGTTCGTAGTTCACCTATATCCTATCGATTTTTCGGATCTAAATACACAGTTGCTTTTATAGACTTCTGCTAGAGTTGCGCGACTTGTCACAGAAAGTAAGCCTACTCCGTGACATTAAATCAATTTTAAATTTTATATTCTGAAAGTTAAAATTCATTCAGTTATCAAGAACCTTCAACCTGTTCTGTGGAAAGATACTTGAATTGCTATCATTAGCTTTTGAAGATAATATTTCTAGGGTTTCTGTAACTCCTTTTTACTTTGGAAATTGGTACTAATTACTGCATTATTTATTATTTTGTGGTAGATTTGACGTTCAACGTAGTGAGCTGATAGACCAGAATTGCAAAACCTGAATCTGACAATCTGTTAATTGTATAAACTCATTCTCACAAAGAAGTTCACTGAGTTGAATGAAGCCATTGAATATTTTGTTTCTCAACCAGAAGTTGTGAAAGCTCTTCCGATATTCCGTTTCAAGTTCTTAGAATTCATAATAGTAATAACCGTAACTAAAGAACAGTAATTTCCGTTTAAAGAAACCAAAATTAGAGACCTAGTAATACCATTATTAAATTTGCGCAATTTCTGCATCAAAATAATTGCATGGGAACGTCGTTCAATAATGTTGTTAGTATTTCCCATGTGTTTATAAGCCACTGTGTGGAGACTGAAAGTACAGATACCACTAATTGGTACTCTTTCTTTGAGCCCAATGCCCTTACTGATACAACTAATTATTTCAGGTTTTGCAATTTTAGCTTTAAAATTTGTTACATAAGACTGGAAAGACCAATGCAGTCTCAATCATTTTTGAGAGATGTCCAATAAGAATTGCGTAATTACGAAGAAAAGAAGGATCACGCAGACAATGTTAGTATCAACTCCATGACCAAAAAATCGGTGGGCTAACGTCGGACCTTTGGTTGAAAAATTCGTCGGCATAAAACGTCGGCCCAATGACAGGGTGTTGCATAAGCCCCGGCGTTCTACCGACCAGGGTGGGCCGACGTCGAGCCGCCAAATTCTCAACTTCCACCTACCGAAATTCCAAACCAAAGAACATGTTTTCCGTTTGGCGAAAATAGAAAGTGACCCTAGAGTTACTGAATACTAGCATACATCTTTTGTTGGACTTTATCCATTGCCTTCCTCATGGTATGTTAACTAGTTTGTAAATTTTTCAACAGTCTGCAACGAGAATCGAACCTACAATCTTCCGATTTATTTCTTGTCCGTCACTCTAACCACTACCCTGTGGAGGCTGCTGGATCACTCACATATTACTATTCCTTTATGCTGCGTAGACTGTTTGTGAAGTGCTGTGTGGCATTGAAACTATTTGGGACAAAAGTATTTAATATTGTATGATACAATCATTGGATCCTTTTTATTTAGGAAGAAAGAGTGTAGATTCTCCTTATTGAATTGTGTTTCCTTGTTTTTATATCTTTGAGCTGTCTAGGAGAATAATAGGGCAAAACTGGGTTATAAACACAAGGGGTAATAAGCATCAGAATTCTTTTTTCTTAGCCAGCTGATACAATTGAAGGTTCATGTCAAGGTCTATAGGTGTTTGCAGTAAAGCATAAAATGTAGAAGAAACATATTGCCTGTTTAGAGGGAGAAAAGTGCATAAGGTATGCATGTTGTTACATAAACTGGCCACATCATATTTTTCAGCTTAAGTACAACTTGGAAAAAACTTGAAGTAAGATGGCAAACTTAATATTAATAGGAGATGAGGGTAATTTATATTAATGTGAACTCCACCTGACATCTTTCATTTGTTTATATATAAATAACAAAATTTTAGTAAGTAAATAAGTTTCTGCAGTATGGTATAGTGTGTACACGATCAGTTTATGTTAAAATCTGTAGAGGACCGGTATTTGTCTGTATATCACTGTTTTTTGTCGTTTTGTGGGTTCATGGCTGTGTTCCTACATATGAGGGATAGTGAAAGTCGAACTATATATCTATCTATTTTTGTAACTTTAATCTGTATTATTATTATTTCGGTATTTTGTTCTTGTATAAAACATTATTGCATGGTCAAGTGGTAGATAAGGCTCTTTCAGCCTTAACTTCGCCATGTAAAAGAAGCCAATAAACTAAACTAAACTACAAGACCTACGGTTAATCCCATGAGCAGCGCAAGACTTAAACTTTGGTAACAATGAGTCAGGATTAAAAAGATCGCATATGTACCTGCTGGGCTAATTAGCACATATCTGGGGTATTAAACACAATGCTTCTCGGATTATTAAATAGTGATCGCAATATGAATATGGAATATATTCCAATAAATTAGGTATACGTAGACACATACTAATGCATATGAAACAAAAATTTTCTCCTGATGAGTGTAGCATGGGTTTGCTTTATATTTTTAAAGTGGATTCCATGCCTCTGGCCATTTAAAAGGAATGTGATGTGCAAAGCGATATTAAGACACGATGAACCCTTTGTTTAGCATCAAACAATTGTGAAAAAATGAGGTCAGTAGGACTGTTGTGGATACCAGAGAGAATGGGATTGATGAAGTGCCAGTGGCCACCCACCCTCACAGGTTTCTCCAGGCATTTTCCTCAGCCCACCAGGCAAATACCGGAATTGTACCTACAAACTAGGCGGTGGCCTACTATCTTCCAACATTCTCTCCTCCACCCTATCCTAGCCAGAGCCTGTGCTACATAAAGGTCTTTATTGTGAAGTGTTTGTTCTTACTTATGTCGGTATTTTATTTCGTTCTATTGCGTTATCCAACATCCTATATACCAAACCGTGTATTGGTGCAATATTATAAAGCACCATATATCCTAATGATATTGTGCTTATTGAGACATGCACGTTTCAAGTATGTGCTTAATACCCCGCAGATTTAGCATTGTGTGCTTAATACCCCAGAGCCGTTCATTCACGTCCACCCAATTAAGATTTTATTTGGAATTTTATGCCGATTCCCCCTCAAAATTGGTTCTAATTGCCCCGTTTTACCCGAAACGATTCTCTTGCAGTTAAGACAATCCCCTGTTAAGGAGTGGACTGCGTTATATAAGTCGAAATCAAAATAGTTAATAAATTAAGTAGACGACTAAGGAATGGCTGGAGAATATGTGCTATACGTCTACTAGATTAGATACTTTTGCTGTTCGACTTATAATTGTCATGTTTACAAGAGATATTGTAATGATATATGTGTCATGGTTGTTGTGGTCTTCTACTAAAATGATCATTTAGCTACTTCGCTCCCTTATATGACAAGTTTATGAAAATAAGACTTGCTAATCTAACCTAATCTGTGATAGTAATTTCGATTAGGTTTTATAGAGTAATACTGAAGTAGCCTGGCGATTACCTATTTAGATTTAAGTAGTTCGGCGGCCAACATATCATGAACTAAAAGCATTCCTATAGGCTTGAATTCGGTACTGGAATGGTTGATCTGATCTTGTGCTAGAACAGTATTTCTTCCAGGAAAAATATTCTGAGGGTATTTTAAATCTTTAGTGGGGGAGGAGGTGAAAGAGGAGATTGGCCGTACATCTTCAGTGGGAGATACACACCACAGTGGGCAGCAACAGGAAGCTTCATAGCCACCTAAACAAAATGTGAGAGAGAGAGGGGAAGAAATCAGAAAGGGTAGGTAGAAGTATGTGGATTATGACGACTAAATTTGTGATATATTTCCATATCTATTATATGAAAAATTATACATTACGTCCCACATTCATGTAGCCCCCACATCCATTCATTTATTTACCATTCTAATATACTTATTTTCTTTCTCTTCCCTCACACAGAGAAAGAAAGAAAGAGAGACAGAGAGAGAGAGAGAGAGAGAGAGAGAGAGAATATACAGCGTAAGATGTTGCAGTTTCAGAAAATTATTGTTAACTTCTAATTTCCCTGTTGACCATACTAATCTGGGTTCAAGTAAACACAGGTGCTATCACTACTACTTAATGAATCACAATCGTTCATTAATTTCTACCAATAATATATTAAATTGAGATGACCGTAGTTCATACAGGAGAATTGACCATTTATTCAACAATCCGACATTTATCCACAACATAATTATTTTAAAAACAAGATATGAAAGCATATCATAACTTTCTTTCCAAAAGTTAACAAGACTAAAATGCCTTTTTGTTTAAAACGAAACAAACGTATTTAAATTCCGAATCGGCGGAATGTTATGCACTTTATAAATTCATGACCTCATGTAAACTCATTACAATCACTCCCCCTTTCTGATGAAAAAAAAAACATATACATAACCTTATATTGCAACTAAATGTTAAACCAATTAAGTATGTTTAAACATTATCCTTTCTTAACCTAACAATATAAACATGATTAACTATAGACAATATGATCACATTCATGATTTGTGCTTTCATACCACAAATTCATCTTTAATTGATTCTAACATCATTCATGATTCATTCACAACATGATTATTCAAAATACACAAAGTTTCAAGAAAGACACCATAATATAATAATGACTTTAAGTCAACTCATCACAATATCCATTAATAAGTTTAAGTTCCATCACAGGATCACTAAGTCTCATTAAATTCAAATCGTTTATGTCAAAATGTAGTCACTACATTGTTCTTGTTTCATAAGGTAAATATCAAATCCTGGTACTTGCTACTATTTCCACTATCTTCCTTACATCATTTATCGTCTCATTGAGAAAACCACGCTGTAACCAGAAATTCCATATTGTTTTCTGTTTCATAATTGCTGGATGTCGTAGATAGAAACCAAAACCATTAGCTACCAAAACATCACCTATCGACCTCTCAACAGTAGGTGGTTCCGAAATTTCAGACGAACAAGTTTGCGTCTTATTTTTTTGAGGTAAGGAATGTTCTGTACTTATTTGTTCTAACACACTTTCCTGGTCTGAGTTTATTGCAGCGTTAACAAGCTTCTTGTCAGCATCTTGCACCGTTACCTTAGGGCTTTATTCACTATATGTTCGTGCTTCAACTGCTTCATGATTCTCTTCCTGTTTATCAACAGTTACCTCTGAGACTTGTATACTGGGATTCCTGATTTGTTTCAATCTTTCTACCTCTTCCGTTAACTTTTCCAATTGTGTGCATATTTTTGCAACGTGAACCTCTGTTGCTGCCATATTATATGAAGCTTGACCTGACCGAACTCTCACTTCTTCCTTCACTAGGCAGTTCCGTGACGAGGAAGGAACATTATTGCCATTGTTGATAGATCTATTTGACCAATGCAACCGTTTCCTCCATTGACCAAAAAGCTGGTCCATACCAACACGACCCAAAATGCAATTATTGATTTTGTGGTCAGTTACCCACCATTCGATGAAATACTGGGAAAACTTATATATACAGGGTATGGTCACAGATCCTAACAAATGCAATTCTGAGTTATTTAATGCATATAATGTTTTTGATCTTTCACAAACCGATATTTGCAATCCCAGACTATCTATGGTAGATTTGTCCATTATATTTAATTCACACCCTGAATCTACCAGACTATACACAGGTTTGTTCTGAACATAAAGCCGTGTCATCGTGGCTGGTGAAGATTGGACCGACTGCCTAGTTTCTAAACTAAGGAGCCAAATATCATTGATTCC
>JAGDQP010035011.1:0-19800 GCA_022664845.1 Lepisma saccharinum | reverse complement strand
GACTTTTCTAGCCTCATGTCATTGACCAATAGTTCAAAATTGCATGTCAATTAACCGAGAATTTAAAAGAGCGCGACTAGGTCTCGCCCCCTCATAATCTTAGTATTAGTTTTACCATATACATCGATGAAGATACCGTTAAACCAAGCAAGTCTCTTTTGTTACACGACTTTCACGCCATCAGATCAGAGCCATTTCCTGGTACTCCAGAATTCTCAACAACATATTCTAGTGTTCTAGTGTTACTCTGAATTTAGTTAAGTTAGTTTTCGTTCATTTACGTGTTGTAATTTATTGAAACCTGATTTTGCTTCCATCATCCTCGTGTCACCTAAATTAGAAGTAAGTTGATTCACAAACCTTGAGCACTTAGTGGAATTTACCCACAAATGTTCAAGCCGACCACTTCTGGGTCAATTCCAGGAACAAGTGTTTGTACCACAATACAAGAACAGTCTTTGACTCCTTATCATCTGAGCGTATTTATGCGACGTTAGATGTACCCTAAGTCTAGTCCAAATTAATGGCAAAATTAGGAACTAGACGTGACGATTTAACAAATATATATATATATATAGATATAGATATATATATAGATATATATATAGATATAGATATAGATATATATATAGATATAGATATATATAGATATAGATATATATAGATATAGATATATATATAGATATAGATATATATATAGATAGATATAGATAGATAGATAGATAGACATAGATATATATATATAAAGGTTAAATTATGATAAGAGAAACGGGATTACTTACAACTTGTTTTATAGGTCCACATACGCACACACTAACACACATAAGTACAGGAATCTTGAATATTTCGGTGATTTCACCTTCTTGGTGGGAGAGTAACAGACACACATGTAAGTAGAATAAAGAATAACAAGGGAAGTCGGGGAAGTGATACGCAGATATCTGCAAGTGTTATATATCGTTGGAAAGGTCACACCGAGTACACGTGTCATGTGAAATATCTCGCTTGAATGGGGCCTGTAGGGGCGTGGCGACCATTTGAAGATCCGAACAATGCACGCCCCAAAACACAAGAAAACGTGGACAAAATAGGAAGCTGTGTTTCAATGTGTATGAGACTTGGTATATATACTCGTATATAGATTTAAAAGGTGACTAGTACTAATCTGACATCACATTTGTAAAATTGAAGATGGCGGATCCAACATGGCGAACACAAATTTTAAAATAACAAGCTATGGATGTGAAATTGGGTATATAGAGATATTTGACGTCGCTAATTATGAATCGGATAACAAAATTGTAAAATTCAAAATGGCGGACAAAAATTGCAAAAAAAAAAAAAAAAGATCTCTGAAAGAAGAAACAGCGTTTATCTTTAACAGGATGTTATCAGTTTTGTCTCTTTTGAGGTAAATAGAAAAAGCATATTCCTGAGGATTTAACTTTAAATTCCAGGTATCGCACCATTTATTATTTATTTCATCGACACAACTGGCCTTAATACCTATTTATAGCGTCTACAATAATTGTTTCATTTAATGACACAAATAATAAAACATACATACCATTTTTCTTTTTCTTTTTTTTTCTTGTCCAAAAGCTCTTTCGAGTTTCCAAATATTTCCAAATTTGTACAATTCTTACCAATTAAATTATACGTAGCACTAGTTCTCCATGTAGGTGACATATTTAATA
The DNA here is from genome assembly GCA_022664845.1 of Lepisma saccharinum. NCBI lineage: Eukaryota > Metazoa > Arthropoda > Insecta > Zygentoma > Lepismatidae > Lepisma > Lepisma saccharinum. The sequence goes on along the minus strand of JAGDQP010035011.1, from coordinate 18,103 downwards.
CATTTGTACGAGCTTTTCTGCAATAGAATAGGCCACTATTTCTCTCGCGCTTTCTGAGGGACGGAACCTTAATAGTTATTTTTGTAATTAATTCGGTACAGTCTATTTTATTGTGCAAAAGTCTGTACAAGAAAAGTAAGTCGTTTAATGTTCGTCTCAGTTCAAATTTCTGAAATGTAAAGTTAATTAAATTGTTGTGAAATTCGTATTTCGGATAGAAACCAGTTCGTTTGCATGTGAGAAAACGTAAAAAATTTGCTTTGTACGTGTTCGATCTTCTGACAACTTGCTTTCATAGAGGTATTCCATATAAGTGAGGCATATTCAAGTTTGAACCTAACATAGGAATAGTAAAGAGTTTTTAAAGTGCTATCATTACCACATGGGGCGAAAAGGTTAGTTTATTATCGAATGTAACACCTATATCTTTAATTGTATCAATTTTTTAAACTTATTACATTGATCGAGTAAGTGAAATCGTAAGTTTTTTCCCGTCTGCTATAGGTCATGGCTTTGCACTTACCAATATTTATTTCAAGTCTATTCCTAGAATACCATTTCAGTATACTGGACAAATCTTGTTGAAGCAGTAGACAGTCATCCAAGGACTTTACATTAACAGATATTTTTAAGTCGTCTGCAAACAACACCTTACGGGAATTTTGAATATAGTGTGGTAAGTCGTTAATAAATAACAGAAGAGGACCAAGATTAGATCCCTGAGGGACACAGAAACCAACATAAAAGCAATTTGTTTTATATTCTTTATATAGAACGGATTGTCTACGGTTACTTAAATAAGATTTGAAGGATTGGATCATAGAAGGATTAAAACTGAATGTGGAAAGCTTTTGAATTAGTATATTATGATCTACAGTATCGAATGCTTTTTTTAAAATTCGTGTGTACAATATCTACTTGTTCTTTATTGTTTAAGGCGGGAAGCTATGAAGTATATAATTATAGCCAGATTAGTTACAGTAGATCTATTTTGTAAAAGGCATGTTGATATATTGATAGTACCGGCTTAACATGCTACATGACCTGATCATAAATTACACTTTCAAATTCTTTAGCAACATTTGGCAATATGGCTACTGGACGATAGTTTTCCACTTTATTTTTATTGCCTGATTTTGGAACTGGGTATATAATTGATTCTTTCCACATATCCGGAAAGACACTCGTTCTTATTGGTAAATAACGTATATAGCGGTTCCTTAAAAATATCACTACAACCCTTCACAATATAAGCTGGTATATTATCAGGCCCAACTGCTTATTCGGTTTCAGTTTCTGTATGGCCTTTTGAATGTTACTTATACTTATTTCTAAGACGTGGAATAAGTTCTGACATTCCTCCTGCGAGTGGTCTTCATCAAGTAAATTGTCAGTCGTCTTAGTCGTTTAGCTAGTCCAAGATTTATTGTAAATAGATTGGAAATCCTGAGCGAAAGCAGTGGCTACGTCATCATTGCCATTCAGGTTCTGTCCCTCATATAGCATGAGAATTGGAGAAAGATGACGTGATTTACTTTTGATATAGGACCAGAAGTGTTGTGGGTCTTGTGTTATATTATTTTCAGCATTAGAAATAAACTCTATGTGCTGTTTCAATTTTCCGTTTCACTTCCTTACGTATTTTGCAGTACTCGTTATAGCCATATTGATGATCAATCGTTCCCTTCCTCTTAAGCCATTACGCGATGACGCAGTTTCATTTTTATTTTATCTATTATACTTTCTGTAAACCAGCAAGGGAAAGTTTTTGTCGTTGGCTTTTTCATGGGAATACACTTTTAAAATGTGGCATAAGTTACTTTATAGAACTCAACAGCTTCGTTCACATCCGTGTTTTTTTAATTTTGCCAATCTATTCTAGCTAATTCATTATAAAGATCTACATAATTCCCTTTCTGAAAATTGAACCCTTGTATATTTCTTTTGTTTGAGTTCAGGTGATCGAACGCGTGGAAAACTTATACAAACTGATAGATTTTAAGTATCCTTTTTAACTAATGGATGCAATTATCTAACTACTGTCACACTTAAACGGTTACTGATTACTAAGTCTAACGTTCTCCCTAAGCTATTTGTACCATCATTATGCGATTCCATTTCATGATACAACAAATTTATTCGTTGATTGAGCCAAATCAAAACTTTTGCTGGTAATTGAGATATCGCTCTGAACCGAAGACTTAACGCATCATAGAGTGGAGATTTATCTAGTGTTTACAGTTCTCGGCAAATAGAAGAATATTTCTTGAGGAGTCTGTAAAACGAGTAGGTAGGTCATCGATATTTTTCGGTCATTAAACGTTTGAAGTACTGATTTCTCGATGTCTAACAGGCATAACATCGACTAACAAACAACAAATGGTTTTAAATCAACGTTACCAGTTTATAACAACTTTTCAAAATATAGTGCTTCCAAATATATATATATATATATATAATTTCTTGTAGAAAAGTACGGTTTAAAGTTTCATTATTGTGCTCAACTAATAACTTTGAGGATGTTCGACTGAATAATTCTCAATTATGTAGATCAATTTTGTTTCACATAGTATTTCTTTATGCAACAAAATCATAGTTACGATATTTTGTGCCTTCTTTTAGTAATTTTGTTTTCATGTTCTTCAGTATGTTACGAGCATCAAATCAAGATTTCTGAGAATTTCTTGCAACAGTTTAATTGGTTTAAATTTTTTAACAAGATATGAGTCAATGTTACAAAGTTTGTTACTTACTAGCCGCTATGTCCTCTTTATTACCAAGATTTATGACCAAGATAATATCCTTAGTAGACCCAGTTATCTTGCAGTTAGCTTACAAGCATCATTGCTCTCCATATCATGGGTACAATTTTTGGACTGACTTTTTACGTTGTCTCATCAACTGTAGAATCCTCCTGTCGAGTTTTATTAATGCTCTTCAATGGCTGTTAATGTAATACAATTACTCAGTGTTAGCGGTGATCATTACGAGATTTTAAATCAGATTGAAGAAGTTCCAAATACCCAGTATATTGTTATCACATTTTCTAGGACTCGTAAACACCAAACTCACCGTTCAGTTTCTTAGATCATTTCATAAATGTATTGAAGGGTTGGGTGCAAGAAGGGCATTTTTCCGATTTACTGACTTCAGGAAAATCGATGTTGGAAAATTTGTAACCGTAATGATTTTATTGAATCACCTTGAATAAAACAAGAGAGAAACATTCTAGAAGATCGCAGCAAGGGTATATCAACCCATTAATATAAAAAATATTTTCAAATTTTGTCATGAGATTTGTTATAACTTTTCTCTGTTTCAAATACATTGAATCAACATGAAAAATTTTGATATCTCGGTATATGCATATTTTTTAATATTGCGATTCACACTGAATGTAATCAAATACAATTTCTTTTATAAATGCTGGACATATTTCCTTTGCAACTTTATGTAGAAATGTTTCCATTTAGTCCAAAAACTTCTAACATCACGATTAATATCAAGGAAATTGAAATTGAAAATATACAGAATGGTTATTCTGCCGGTAATATTTTACAGTTGTGAAAGTTGGAGTACGACCCTAGCAGATGAACATAAATTACGTGTGTTTGAAACTAAGGTTTTGAGAAACATATACGGGACGAGATGACTGAAGAGTGGAGGAGACTGAATAATGAAGAACTCCACGAACTGTACGATTCACCAGATGTTGTAAAAATAATGAAATCACGATGACTAAGGAGAGCAGACCATGTAGCTCGGATGGGGGAAAAACGAAGATTATATTCTATCCTGGTTGGAAGGCCGGATGGAAGGAGACCATTGGGAAGACCCAGACGTTGTTGGGAGGACAATATTAGAAGAGATCTTCGAGAAGTAGGTGTTCGCGATGAAAACTGGCTTGATATTGCCCAGGATAGAATCCAATGGGGAACGTTTGTTACTGCGTCGATGAACTTGCAAGTTCAATAAGCCATAAAGTTAGTTAGTTTAATAATTTGACATATAAGAAGGAAAATTTGCCGATGCATGTAACAACAGACACTTTGTCAGTCATCTTGCAGAGAAATCATGCTTTTCTAACCCAAAATTATTAGACACAAAGAAATTATTAAAATAAGATAACTTCAGCTTCGTAACTATATTAATTACGAACTTTTTAAAAGTATACAATACAATAGATAGGATAGAATATTAATAAATTTCTGTTATGCATTTGTATCGAAACAAACTTTTTTTTTTTCTCTCTCAATCTCTAGCCCTCTCCAAAAGCAAGTTCTGAATCCGCCACTGGGAGTAGTAGTAAAAGTGAGTTACAGATTGGAACTAATCGAACTGACAAGAATGATTTATATAAAATCGGTAAAGGAGTGGGAGCTGAGGGGTGTTTTGTAAAATTTTACAATGTGATCAGAAGTACATACGCATGCAAAGTTTCAAGTTAATTTGAGTAGTGGAAGTGGGTTAAAACTGAAATGGGTTACATTCTTTTACTTCTTACGGGGTATGAATTGAGTGGAAGTTGAGAGACGAGTTAAAAAAATTATAGTTATCGGAACTACGTATGCTTACTAACTTTCAAGTCAATTGGAGAAGTGCAAGTGGATAGGTATTGAGTTTTACAAGATTAGAACTAACAAACTGGCAGAATTGACAAGTTAACCCTTAACTGGTGACGTGGATTTTTGTAACTACTGGTGATGTGGAGTGTGTGAAACCCCAATATTATTTTTTCCTGAAAATTCATATTTGTAAAGCAGAGATTCGAGGTGTATATTGGAAAATACTAACGATTACTTATTTAACCTCAATGCACAATAATGACATTCAGCAAAAATATTTTAGAAAGCACAAATCACAATATCTGAAATTTTGTAGATATTCCTATAAAGGGCACAATTAACAAATGAAAGTAAATGGAGTTCGAAAATTGACAATAATGCAAATATGATGTGTGTACAATATACTAAAGTGATTGTCAAAAGGCCATTGAAACACATAAATTGCAGTCCCTCAATCAGCGAAGAAGAAAATACTGCATTTTCCACAAACCGGGGATTGGCATCAGAAATGAATACTTCAGTTTTTTTGTTTTTCTGTGATATTTTGCACATCCCACATACTTGTTGAGCTTATTGAAATGTTCAACAGGTATTTTTGTTCTTAGAATGCGAGAGTTGGACATATAATCTTTTTAGGCAGCTGTTTAGAAGTTTTGCATTCAAGTACTGGATCCTGGACCAGAGATTTGGTGAAATGACCTATTTTGCAGTCGATACTTAGGAAATTAGGCAAATACGTCATAGCTGTTGACCAAATTGGGTTCAGCAAAGCCTAGAATCTCTCCCCTGAGGAATTTGGTTCACTGAGTTATCCCGGGAAAGTGGGATATTATGAAGTTTTGTTCGGACGGTCTTCTTTGATTCTTTAGATGACCGTTTATACCGGTTCTTTCTGAAGTAGCTTCCGTCAGAAACTTTGTTTTTCTGGGACGATGAATCTTCATTTTTGCTTTTATGTGATTTTACTGCACTGGACACTTTGGGTTAACTTCCAATCATATTATCATGACTACATTCAACTTCAGACTGTACTGATTACCTTGTAATTCATGATGTACATTATCACCTTCTTCGCTACTGTAAACACTTTGAACAGCCCAGCACATCTTCTAATTCCACAAAAACTCAGCTCACCAGCGTTCATTTTGTCCGTCGTAATACGAATTTGTTCTAGAAAAGCGAATATATGTTCAGTTTGAAAATAGAGAAAATGTTCAGCTACGTAAATGGTGAAGTGGAGTTTCTCAAACCCCATTGACAAAATAGAGAAGAACAGTCGACTGTGGTTGACCTCAAATAGCACATGCCGGCTCTTGGCTAGTTCCTAATATATTGATTGAAAAGTACTGAATGACCTCGTGTTATGCTGTTTCTTTAGTGTGCTACAGAAGAATAACGTGTGTGTGTATGTGGGGGGGGGGGAAGGGAAGGTACACCCTACGTCACCAGTTACAGTTTAAATAAAATTGTCTAAAAAAGAGCTTTTCAGTTATTAGAATATTTTATAGAACGTTTTAATTTATTTTCGATTGAATGTGTGCTTTAAAATCAATTATACAAACTACAAATGTTTTAAAATTGTAAAACGAATTAGTAAACTATATACTGCTGCTGTCATCTCCAATCTTGCAACTCAAATTCAGAATATCAAGTCGATTATTTATTGGCAAGGGGTTTATTTCCAAAATGTATTTTTAAAACTCCAATAGACTTAATTATCAAGAGGACTTTATGAATAGTAACTCTGTCGTTTTCAAATTTCAAAATATAATAAGCTGGACATTTTATCCAACTTTGCACATTCTTTGCGGGGCTTGTGTAAGGTAAATATTACCCAGGAAACTTTTCATATTACGTAGGGATTTATGCTCTATAATATAGAGTATCTTGTATTGTTTCTTATATTCTAAAAATATGATTTTTTATTGAAAATAAAATTTTAGGAACAATTTGTATTTTGTGTGGAAAGCACTTCCTCCTATCAAAATTATTTCATATATTGTACCTAAAAAGTACGTTTTAAATATTCTTTCGCCCATTGGGTCGTTCAAGTATTACGTAAGTACATTTTTAGTCATTTTAGATCATCTTTCCCTTGTAAGCAAAAATAAGATACCAGACCTCATTCCTTTTCGTAAGAATTATCAAATTTCTTATTTTGTAGTCCAAACCACCGCTTAAATATACACTAATATATTTTTAAGAGAATATTACGTAAGCATTGCCCTAATCCTCCGTTATCAGATAAAATAAGCAAAGCTTGACCCTCCTCTTGAATGCTTACGTAATACCTGAACGACCTTATTTTGTGTTGATTTTGTAACTGTCAATTCAGTATCTTCTGACTTGATTTGGTATCAGAACGAGAATAAACATTGGGTAGACTAAACTGTTAAGTAGATTGAAAATTTTTTGTCCCATACCTTCTTTCTCTTACGCGTAATGTTCCTTCTACTTTGTTCGTACTTCTGTGATGATGATATTGAAATGTTTTGAAACATCGATTATAATATTGGAAGATTAAGAAATTTTTGTCAGCTTCTCTTTTGGTCAACTCCTCTTGTAATAACTGAAAGAATTGGTGCAAGAGGAAGATATCTCCAAAATTCACATATGTTTACTTCCCTGTGTATAGAGAAGAATTTGTGTATATTTGGTACAAGAATGAGGTAAATTTGGATGATTCAGGGGGAAATACGCTTGTGTCGCCTTCACGCCGTATTACATTTATTTTTTTTAACAAATCTGTAATTATTCAGTAAATGAACTTACCTCCTCTTGCGTCCAAATCCTCCTAATTCCTACCAAGAAAGTCGAACATATTATTTGGTCTTGTTCATAGTTTTATAATTATGGAAGTGTGAAATGAGAAAACTAGTTTGATTCAAAACTGTTTGGCACTCGAGTATTTAGTATCACTGATGATCAAGAAACGTTAATAGTAATTTTAGATTTATATTTAAACATATTTAGGACAAAATGTCAAAATACCAAGGACAGTAGAGCGGTCTAAGGCGTTAGGCCAACGACTCGAAGGTCCCAGGTTCGAGTCCTGGCGTGGGTGTCTTTTAACTATAGTAGAACGTGACGGATAATCGTTACGGGCCGAAGTCAACAGTTACTAAACTGATCCATATAAAATAAAGTTTAAGGTTCTAAAGTATTACCTAGGACAGTAAATGTTCAAGTGTCTTTTCGATACAATCCTGAAGCTATGTTTACAGTTGATTCGAAACAAATACCACAACGAAGTTTCAAACTAGTTAGGATAACACGCGTAAGCACACACACTAACTGAGGTGTTTCCCTCTCTCAGTATTAACAATAGGGATGTTTTTTCTAATTGAAAAGGTTCCGGGTTCGAACATACATATGCAATGCCAATTTTTCTCATATGTTTCATCTTACAGTTCAAGTTCTGGGAAGAGTAAGGTGAAAAGCTACCAAAGTAATTCCTAATTAGCACTTAAAGGACGTATATTTCCCAACTCTTCCCTCAGAAGGTTTCCTCGTTCAGGAACATCAACATCTATAATTGAGATGGACTTGAACTATAAATTCCAGAAGAGCTCATAAATATGAACTAAAGAAAAGTATGTTGAAGAATACATTACTTTGGGTGCTTTGAACAATGTAATAAGAGTATCTCACCATTTAGAGTAATGCATATTAAAGAATGGCCTGTGGGGAGTTTGGTGATCTACAAGATTCTTTCTTCACCAAAATATAGCGAAAAGAGGATAACTGTGGCATGTATATAAGTTTGACATAACAAAGGAACAAACCTAGAATCTTTAAGCTTACACAGTATGTTGTCCCATTTCTCGTTAACTTAGCTTCCATTTTTTCTTCTTAGAATAGTGTGTACACTCCGATCAATGTTAAAAAGCAATAGCTATTATTGTAATGTAATCAAATTATTTTGTTACACATAAAAAAAAAACTGCTTTTGTGACTTAAAGCACAACTTTCCCTTTTAAACGTAAATATCACAATTTCGTTGTGTATTAGAAGATATACTATAATACGCTAAGATACTCCAGTGGTTCACGTGTACCCAAACTATCCATTTGTAACTGACAATTTCGTGGTCTTCTTTTCCGAAAGATTTGAGAAGCATTGATGTAGAAGGAGGTGAATTGGAGCTATGAAGATGTCGAGTTAGTCCTGTATCTTCGTTACTATTGTGTTTCACCCCCAACCAAAAACAAGAATTCAAAGTAGTGATTTACTTAATGGATAACCCAGGTCTTACCAAACTGTTCAATTTCTACAAAATTAGTATAAATTTAGGTATTTACCTCGTACGGACTAAATTGATAAAAATTCAATGAATTTTAAGTTCTATGTTCTAAACAAGGTGGTTGGCTTTTAATGACGGGCAATTTTATGGAAAGTGGACTTCGAACCACTTCGTTCAATGGGCCACCGCTGATCTTGAACCCGTGAGTGAGCACGTGCATAGAAAGATCTTGAATCCGTGATCATGCTAACCAAGAGTTTAACCGGGAATCTAATGTAGTGAAAAGATTATGCTTACTGTCCTTTTGCCATAGACTGAGTTTGTCTCATTGGTGTAAATTAATACATCCAGAGCTTGACATTATTACTTAGATCTGCTTTTTGAACCGTCGATATGCGCCAGATTAGAACATTTTAATTATTTGTTTCGTAAATTCTGGCAGTCCAAAATTGAAATTTAATGTTTATATTTCCTCTTCACATTCACTTCACTAGTTCAATTTATTGAACTTTAAACTATATATTAACTGGAATCTCGTGCTACCATCTCTCGCCCATACTGTAAACAAACTGCAGACTTACAGATGCTTATCAGAATAATGGAAACACCTGAACGAAAGTGCAACTTACCAGATTAATATGGTGTCGGGCCACCTTTCGCCTTCAGAACAGCCTTGATGCGACGTGGGATGGAGGCATAGAGGTCGTGAATGGTAGCAAGTGGAATATTACACCATTCCTCGTGCAGGGCATCGGCCAGTTCTGTGAGAGAGGATGGAGGTGGAAATCGTCGCCGGAGTCGTGTTTCCAAGATGGACCACAGATGTTCAATTATGTTGAGATCTGGGGATTGGGCGGGCCAGGGGAGGTGTTGAACTTCATCCCGATGTTCCTCAAACCACGCTGCAACAACTCCAGCTGTGTGAATGGGTGCATTATCATCCTGGAATATGGCGTCATTGTCCGGGAACAACATCCGGACCATAGGATGCAAGTGGTCTCCTAAAATTGCGACATAATCGTTGGCAGTGATGCGTCCGCGAAGTGTGACCACAGGACCCAATGAAAACCATGATATGGCGGCCCACAGCATCACCGTGCCGCCGCCATGTTTCACAGTTGGGCGGAGACACTGCAGATCATACGCTTCTTTGGGCGTTCTCCACACATAAACACGGCCCGTGGTTTGGAATAGGGTGAATGGTGACTCATCCGACCATACCACACGTTTCCAGTCGTCAACGGTCCAAGTTGCATGGTCGCGGCATCATTTGCGGCGTGCTAAAGCGTTCTGGTCCCTGATGAGAGGTTTGGCCCGTGCAACACGACCCCGTAAGTTCATGTCATGTAATTCGCGGCGGACTGTGATTGTCGAAACTGGTTGGGGGAGGTGCTGATTGAGTTCCTCCGTCACTTGCGCCGCAGTGGCACGACGGTTCCGCGTGACAATGCGCTTTAATACCCGGCGTGCCCTGTCACTGATGCTTTTCTTCCGCCCACTGTTCCGCTTCCCCGATGTGGTTTTCCCGTGTGTTGTGTAGGCCGTCATCACATTCGACACTGTCCCTGGCGACACACGTAACACACTAGCCACTGCCGTCACACTCACTCCACATAACCGCGCACCAACAATTTGCCCTCTTTGAAACTCTGAGAGGTCTCCCATTTTACACTACCTCCGTCTGCTGCAGCCACCGCACACTCCTGTTCCACGACGCCTGACGTAGTATGGAGACCGACCTAACACACCACCACCAGCAGTCCGGCGCTGCGGTCGCCACGACACCACTGCCAACCCATACATCTGACGTGTTGCCAACTACAGGTGTTTCCATTATTTTGATAAGCATCTGTACATCTTTCCCATTGTAGAGCTCTAAAGACTGACTGTTTACTTATTTAACAAACTATAAACACAATCCAGAGACCATCTTACATTGGAGACAACGAAATAACAAGCATAACAAACTGAAGGATCTGGGAAGGAAGGAATCGACTCTGGCTTTGCATTTGTATAGTGCCATAGAGGGAAACTAGGAAATATTTGTCAGGATGTGCGGTCACTGGGCGCAAACCCATGACATTTCGAATGTAAAGTTATCTCTGCTAACTGACTTACGGTCGCTCGACTATGAAATATTCCAATTGAAATTCTCATTGATTATGAAGAATGCTTGCGCATCGAATGGCTAGAGAACATGAAATAGCAAATTTAGTGGACTATTAACGGTGTGATATTGTGATCCTTATATTCTAAAATAGACTATCGAACTCTTGAGACAGTGAAACTTGTGTTTCTTCACGCCGAGCGCACAGATAGGATGGGGAAAGAGAGAGAGAAGCAAAATATTCCAAGCTGCATTAGTGTTAATTATGGAAATAGAAAAAGAAGTACGTACGAGCGTGCATCAGTTCACAATTACTCAGAAAATACAAAAGTGATGATGCATCAGAAGGTGATAAAAATGAGGTAAATTGTTAGGTATTATGATACGAATTAAAATTTCGGTTCATTATGGCGCCTAAGAGAGAAGAATTTACTATGATTCTCGTATCATTTGTGTTCTGTAACGACCTCCAATAAAGCTATAGAACCTTCTAAACTTGCCTTCTTTGAAAAAATTATGTATCTTTGTTCTTTATATATTAAATGTAAACATATCTTATAAGGTGATTAATGAGCACATACATAAATAGATATAGTTACAAGGAAAACTACTACATCTTTCACAGGAAACAGCTTGTTGCACAACATTTTCAGATAGTGTAAACGTACCAGTAGGCCACAGTCGTTTTGAATCTCGAAGTGCAGATCTATTCTGGCTTTTATTTTTCTGCTCATGACTAGATCTTTCTTGTAATCACTTTTACAGTGAAACAATATAAATGTAGAACATGCATTTTTTATTAACTATTTTTCTTCAAAACCGCAAAATGACTAATGGTTGGCACCCCCTACCCACTAGTTGGCACCTTCATGCCCAGTTGTTGGCACATAACGTTCACTATATCTTTTTGAGACCTGAAGGCATGTACAAGTAATTGGTACTGTTGAGACAAGCAGTTGACACCCTTGCCAAATATTTCTTCCTGTGAAGCCCCGTAACACGTGAAAACACTAGCGATCATATTTTCATGTCCTAAAGGTTAGAATGGCTATGTTAGAAATCTGAAAATTTTAGTTTTTAAAAATATTGCTAATCATTTGCTCTGATTCCAAATAAATGGTCACTACAAAAATGGCATAGTAGTAGCACTAACTGGTTTGAATAATTTACATGATCATGATACCTAAGTGGCTCCTAAACATCCTTCTACTTGTTAAAGAAGAACCCAATAATAATTACATTATACTAATAAATAACTTTAGGAAAACAAAACTATAGTTCTTAGCTTATTTGCCTAGATTTGATAAGTTAAATTTGTAACTTAACGAAGCTTTCTTGAAATTATCGCTTTAACCACGATCAATAACACAGACGTGTTTCGTGTGCAGAAGTCATTAAAGAAACAATAAGCAAATGTTCTAACATGTTTGGAACAATATCAGTTTTGCCAAATTATTGTCATCCTTTTTTTTAAAAAAAAAAAAAAAAATATCTTTGGAGTGTCACTTTCAGAGAGGTTTACACTAACTTGAATAAAACATTTCCCGACGCGGTCAAAATCGTAACTGAAATATCAATTCCATACTGTTTGAAACATATTTTGAGTCTAGGGGGTGGCTTTTTTATTACTTTTTTTTTTTTCAATAAATAATAGATTTTGTTATGGTACTAAATTCTTTTAGTTTTATTATTTTCGTAGTTTGTCTTTGTTTTTCTATGAACGGTTGAAGCGTTAATTTGTTTTAGATATTTTTTTTTTCAAGTTCTGTGTAATATACATTTCATTGTATGAAAAATAATTAAAGAACTTTTGTTAAAATATCTTTATTTTTCACCAAATTTACATAAATTCTGTGGAAAATTTAAATCACATGTGGGATACATGAATCTAATACACATAGTTTACAATTTTATTTGTGCTGTTAATAAAATATTATTGTATTTAAATATTTTCTAATTTATTTATATATTTTTGATAATCACAAAAATAATATATTTTCCAATTGAATCTGCCTTACTCCTCAAGTCCACAGATCTTATAGTTTTACATACATGTAGCTGCAAACATTTACATATTCTATAATGAAATATATGTTAGTATATATTTATGCTGTTATTGAGAAAGCTTGACACTATGTACATACACACACAAACATAGTTTTTTTTTAACTAACACTTTACTCCTACATGAACCACTTTAGTACAATTTATACCATTAACATTACGCAAGGAGGCAATATTATTAGCACTTTTTATGTTTATACCATAGTGTTCAACCAATTTTGGGCATAGCTACTTAATAAAAACAGCAGCATATTTTGTCCCAACAAAAGTCTGTATCTTCAGGGGAAAAGAAACACAAAGGAAAAGGATAAGTGCAGGAGAGTTTTATACTTTCTAAGCTTTTCTGGGATAATGCCAGAATCATGTTATTAACTCCGGTGTCTTGAAACCCTTTTTCCGGACGTTTTCGGTTGGAAATGCGGAAACGAAATACTTCACTTTTTATGAGAATTTATATACCAATAGCATCAACATTTACGTCAGGGGCAAGTAATTTATAATTTTTAATGTTTTCGATTACATTTCAGTAAGTACAGTGAACTGAAAACACCCTACCAACGACTTGCTGCCAGCTTCAAATATTGCATCATCACAATAATGAGGCAACATGTCACGGTCTCAACAATGTTACTGTAAACAGATGAAAAAGAAAAACTGGAAATTGATATTATTGAAGCGCGTGTGATTGTCATGACCATGTGTTTCTGACTTATCGTGTATTCATCGAAAAATGGGAAAGGCAGAGCTCGTTACAATGAGGCTCGTTCAACACGGCGATAATTTTATCTTCCCTCAACATCTTAGAAAATCATTTCTGAGATAAAACAACCTTAAAGTAAATTTACTTTAGGAATTTTAAACAAATTTCTTTCGAATACTAAGGAAGGAAATATAAATAAGTTTTATTTTTATATATACTAGCTTTTAGGATAGATTCATGGGATAATTAAGAGCCTTTATACTAGCTGTGTATCAGTGCACACAATTTGTCATGACAGATATTATCCACAAAGTGAATAAATACAAGTTTTTTTCTTTCTTGCATTTTTAAATCTCTCTCCCACTTAGCATGTAAAGATTTACAGAACTTCCAAACTCGGAGAGTGTGGAGGAGATATATGAAAATATGGAGAGGAGAGTGTAAAAGTTTTTTTTTTTTTTGTGTGTGTGTGTGTGATTTATTTTAATGGTACATCGTGCAGGTTATTTTCGCATCAATAGAGTGTAAGAATTTTGGGGAGTAGAAGGGGATCTGACAAATTACCTGTTAACATTGAACCCTAGAATACAGCTTAGTTGGCCTATTGGAAAAATTGAAGACTGGGCACTTTATTAGGACTGAAAAATTGAGATTTCAAAGTATTTGAAACTATGGCATACAATTGCATTCTACACAACATTAACTATAAAAGTTATATACCTTTTAGCACATTGGAAAAGTTACTTTCCAATATACGCATCGGACTTCACATCTTTTCCAGATGTCTTTCAAACTGTCCCGTATTTAAAAGGTGACACATAGAAATGTTGTAACGTAAGTAGTACCAGCAGCAGATTCACGCTGGTCAATCGTGGGACCCACATTGGTTCTATACTGCTTGCACATTGAAATGGGAATATTTGAACCAACAACGAGAGACAAGGAATCTACACAATTTAACAGTATTTAAAACATGTAATAATTGTAGTGCGTGGAATAAATAAACTTTTTCGAAACGTGATACAAAAGGAAATAAAAGTGTTCATAGATGGGTTACTATCAATTCCTGTACGTAATCGATTACAATATTGTCGTACGATGTAAATATTGTTCTCGTTACATACTAGCTTATTTAGTTTGATGATGCAAATAAAGTATGAAGAAATTCAAGACAGATAATTAGGTTATGTAAATATGCGAGTTTAGGAACTTGTAGTTTTAACTATATGCCTATTAACGTGTGTTCCCCCCTTTCCCCCATTTGCAGAATAGACAAGAAATATTGTTGTTTATGAAAAAAGACCTTAGAAACAAGATAATGGTGTAGATCAGTTTGGTGGCAAGTGGTGAGGTAAGTTGTGAAGCACACTTTCACTCTGCCTCCTATTCAAACTCGATCATGGTTTAGATACCAAGTTAATTAGCAGATCCCCTTCCTTAAATCCGCGTGCTCGATTAGGACAAAATTTCAATCAAACAAACAAAATTTGTTTACTTCCGTGGACGACTTGAGGTATTTACAATTTTTGAATAAACATTGATGTTTCGATCTAGAGTAAAACCTTTATCAAATACCAACACGCAAAAGAAGATAGAAAGGAAGCAACTAAGACTCAAGGTACCTAAAAATCAAAATTTAGTTTAAGTTTGTAGTCAGCTAGTGAGTACCGAGTTGCCACCTGCTGAAGTAGTATAAGTTTGGTTATACCAGGACAAATTTGGTCACATCCGCAGGTGATCATATACTCCATAACAATCTAAATGGTCGGAACAGTAATGTTTAAATGCGGTAAGTAATACAACAACAGGTTTTGGAGTACATAAGACATGTGTGATGATGTATTTGAATTTAATTATGACCTTTAGGCATATGACTCACGAGGTACAGTAACTCAGTGTGTATTGTACTAATTATAACGGCCCATAGCCGTAATTTGCATATTTATGAGTCTTCAGATCAGGGATTTCATCTTAAAGGGTGTTACGCTACGACACATTCAAACATAAATAAGAATCAGTAATGAAGAAATAATTTGAACTATAACGCCATTGCATTGTTACAAAGAACGTATCCATATTTAATTTCTTGCCGAACACTTTTGGGTATACCTTTTGTGAGCGAGTCTTGCTCGATAACATTGATATAAACTTCCAGAGCCGCAATGCTACCATCAATCTTCATGCAGTTATCCATAATCAGTTCAGTGCTCCAACATTCAACAACATGCTTATGCACGCCTGAAAAATATGCATTCTCCGCAACTAAGAGTTCTTTAATGCTCCTGATAATGTTCTCTGGAAAACTGAAGATCCGAGTTGCTCAAATCTCAACTGTATACAAATTAATCATTCATCTAGTGTGCTTATTGTCGAGTATATTTATGCTTATAGGATTGATTCAAGACTTATAAACATGTATAAGCAGGGTTTAAAAAGTATGCAAAATTGACGCGCCATGGCAACTAATCATTAGATTTGACCATCTGGAGTCAAACCTGGTAGGCAATTTTGACTACCAGTTCTTTTCTCAAAATTCTCAAGTTTACCGGTATCAATACAGTGCTACCGTTGACCACTGTTTTATATTTCATCTTGGTGCCGCGAATGCTTTTTCTATGCATTTTTGGCATACCGGAGTACGTACTGCAGCTTGTTCAGACGCCGCTTACGTAGTTGTGTGAGTGTGCAGTAAAATTAGTCGTTCGCCTAAGGCAGGGTTGTTTCACTTTTTCTATTTGCATGGTAATTCATCTTGATTCTTGGCTAAGTTCAATATCAAGGTGCATCATTGTGTAACATGCATGTAATTTATGTTTAACGTCAATAAAACACAATATATGAGGCCACCAAAAATTCTTCAGGTGGTCTCATTGGCCACCAAATTTTAGAAATCTTTTTAAACCCTGTTTATAAGTACCACTATGGGGAGCTCAAAGCAATACCCTAAACACTGTGTGTATTAGGAAAGTCCGTCTTATTCAATATTTTATCAATCTCCGTCAAGCACTTAGCGAATGGATCTTGAGCGAGTAACACTCGTTATGCCTACTTCTTGATATTTCAAGGAAATTAAAAGTAAAAGCAATTTCTTATTGGAAGAAAAAATAAAACTAGAGAAGTTCTTTGTTATAATGCTGTCATAATTTATATGATTTCTTCATTAGTATGTTTATTTATTGTTTGAATGTGTCCGAGCGTAACGTAAGTTGGGACGGAATCCCTGATTTCACTCATAAGTACACAAATTACCGCTATGAGCCGCTAAAATTAGTACAATACACATTGGTACCAGTAGAACTTTGCATTTTATTTATTATTAAACCAATATCTGCCAGGCAGTTCGCGAATGTACCTTGTCAGGCCAATGTAATGAAGTCTTGGTTGAAAACGTATTTTAAATTCTGAGTGAGGTTTGGATAAACGGGGAACTTAACGCAAGTTGTTTGGTTTTGATGGCTTTGCTTGATAAATTGAATATTTTGAGTCAAGCCAATCTTGCAATAACTTACATTTACTGCTATATTTCTTTCTGATGCCTTTAAGAATAATGTCATTAGTATCTTTAAGATAATCTGTGAGCAAGCACCGTTGATTTGCACGAAGTAAGAAATTTTTCCATACCTTAGTCGTGAGAGTAAGAAAAGAATTTGATTTTGAATTTTGTGTAAAGGAAAGTTTGAAAATTATTACTTTTTTCTTTCTTTTTTTAATGATCTAATCTAGAAAGTTGAGGTAATCCTTTTTTTTTTAATGTGAATTTTAACTTGTAGTGTACAAGATCCAGATTTTGAAATGTGTCGAAATTCAGTATCGTTTTTGATATACCTCTAGCGAGAGTGCTAAAAATGCTAACAGGCTAGTCAATGAAGAAAAAAAAAAACCTTACGACTTTCTCCTTGGGATACATCAAAGAAAGAGTGTATCCTCTCTCTCTCTCTCTCAACAATGATTAATGTATCGGCGCACTTAACTACCGCCTTGGTATCCGTCGTGTTACCAACGGCACGCACACCGAACATTTGTAATATAAACGTAACACTTGGATAGCTAGCCTTCCTTTTCATGTAATTACAGTTATGGTAGGTTCAATCAGGTATTAATATATCAATTTTATTTTTGTAACATTCTTTTTGAATCATTCTGCTCAGTTATTTAACAAATTTTAATTCAGGGTTGCCATAAATCTTAATTTTCATGTGTCTCACATACTCGATTCAGCTAGAAAATTAATTAACAAAACAAAGCTACCAAAACCAAACAACTTACATTATGTAAAAATTGTCCATTTATCCGAAAATAGCACAGAATTTAGAACGGGGTTTCAACCAATACCTCCTCACATCGGTCTTATGTCCTCCAAAACCTGTTGAAGAGTCATCGATTTTAAAGGTTACTGCTTCGACCACTTAGATTCTTCTGGGTTA
>JAGDQP010035010.1:0-19800 GCA_022664845.1 Lepisma saccharinum | reverse complement strand
TTAATGAAAGTAGCTAGTATCTTTCAATAGCTTTTTGTTACATCTGTTTTGTTTTGTCTCTAAGTAACTAAAAGACGTTTGGATATAAATGTTCTACTTACCTGTACCAAAATATACTGCTATCAACATTAGAAAGAATGTTCTTAGACATCTGATAGAAATTGTAGTAGAAAACATTTTTTGTTTGCAAAATGTAATCCACCCTCTAAACAGCAGGCATGTGTTATGATCTTAACAGAATCGAGAACATCAATATGACAATGAACGAAAGAACATAAGACCATCACTTTTAATATTTGCAGCTTGACACAGTAATCTATCAATTCGAATTGCATTGATAGTGCAAAGTACAGTTTTGCTATTGTTTTCACAAGTAAAGAAAACATATATAACTCACATAATATATCTGTAGATGAATACTGATAAATTAATGGTTTGCGAATATTATGCAAAACTTATCTCTTCAGATAAAATATATAATTAAGGAATTGAACAACAAGCCTTTATTGCATTATACAGAGAGAAAGCAAACTTAAGGAAATAAAATAAATGTACACTATAATACTAAACTACAAAATGCTAAGATTCATGGAAATATATTATAAGAATAATTTTCCCCTTCATTTCTTAATAATTTTCCATGGATTCGTCTTTCTTTGATAATAGACCCCCTATAAATTATGGTTTTCAATTTATATATAATATTTAGCCGTTTTCTATCCACTGCTGGATAAAGGTCTCTTCCCTATTCTCTCCACATATCTCGGTCTGCTTCTATCCTCATCCATGTACCTCCTGAAAAACGCTTGATTTTATCTACCCATCTTGCATTTGGACGTCGTCTCGGTCGGTTTCTTTCTCTAGGAATCCAATGTAGTACATTCGTCGTCCATCTTCCATCTGTTCTTCTTGCTGGGTGGCCGACCCATCTACACTTCATCTTTTTCGTAGTCTTGATTATATTTCCTACGCTTGTTTGTGCGCGAATCCATTAATTTGTCTTCATGTCCCTCCCAGTTATGTCTAGCATGCATCTTTATTTCTCTTTGTGTGACTTAATCTTTGAGTCGTTTGCGCATTCAATGTCCAAGTTTCACAGCCGTACATCATTAGGGGTATGACACATAGATTATAAACTTTACGCTTAAAACACATTGGTAGTCCGCTTTTGTAAAAAAAGAAAGTGTAGTCTTCCAAACGAACTCCATGCCATTTTACATGTTCCATTTATTCCATGCGTTAACTTGGCATTCCATATTTTGAGCTACCTAGATAAACATGCCCATCAACTATGCTTATTGTCTCTCTGTGATTTTTTATCTCCTTCTTTCAGCATGTTGATTGTACACTGGACATTACAGTACTTTGTGAATAGATGTATTGGTACAACAACTTCGACTTTAATTTGCTAAATCGATACGCCTTACGTCATTCACTATTGTTCGAAATGTTACGCAATGTGTGACCATGCTGCAGTCAGTTAGGACAGCTGCAGCTTGGTAAGAACCTTTTGTACCTAAATCATTGTGCTATTTCTTTGGATACAAAGTAATCCATCATAATCAGCAGATCTCGGGTCTATATATCATATACTGAATTTGAAATATTAGTCAATTTCGAATAGATCTATTGGTACAATTTTAATTTTCTAAACCGATACGCATTACACTATTCACTATTGTTCGAACTGTAACGCAATGTGTGACCACGTGGCGGTCAGTTAGGACGGCTGTAGCTTGGTAAGAACCTTTTGTACCTAAAACATTGTGCTATTTATTTGAATACAAAGTAATCCATCATAATCAGCAGATCTCGGGTGTATATATCACTTACTGAATTTAAACCATTTGACAAATTCAATGTCTTCAAAATTACTTCATTGTCTTATGGCATGGTGTAGGGACAGAGGCACACTTTAAATGTTTTTGGAATTGTACTGCATCCACCTGAAATAAAACCGTAACTTCAAGAGGTGATTATTCACATCGAAACAAGAAAAATGTTCTACTGAAGAAATATCGAAATGTGCTTAGGTACGGAGTTTCAAGCGCTTAAAGTTGGGACGACATCTAAACAACTGAGGTCTTATCTCGAAAAGTAATTATTTAAGCCGTGTCAGCCTGGCAAATAACATTCGAAGTGGTACCCAAAAACACCTATTGTGTTATGTTTGTGATTGTCGAGCGCAGCGCAGGGATGATTTCTACATACTTACTATCTTAAACCATTTGATTCCTGAATAAGATTTCGTTACGTTGTGAAACCTGTATATGCAACACTCCCTCAATAATAAAAAAAATTATGGGGGTATCCGGTACTATTTCGATTGTGATTTGCTGGCCTACACCACTTACGTCATTATGTTTAAAAATATGACGTCATTTTAGACGATGCTGCCGTAAATAGAAATGGGAAAAGATTTTGTTTCTCAAAGATAATACGTTTTTGGATGTGTACTCAATCACGATCGAATTGCAGTTAATTTATTCGCCCACGGTTATAGGAGGTCAGAGGTCAAAGCTTGTATTTGTGTCCTTTAGATAACTTTTACTCTGGCAATATTGATTCCAAGAATGACGATGGGGTTCCTTACTTAGCTTTCTAGGAATCCCGTACTTCGTTAGGGGAATCCTTTTCGCAACAATTGTACAATTTTAAAACATGCATTTATATTTATAGCAAGTTTAAAATCTTTGAAGGGAGAATTCTAAATCTGCTCTATAGCAGTATGAAAATGTAAAGTCAATTGCCCTATGCTTTCGGAAATCTGTAGCTCTGAAACGCGGCTTAACTTCCACTCTGGTGATTACGTCTTCTCCCCTAATTTTCATGTACAATATCATCTCTCGAAGTTTGTGCATTACGGTACGTTACGACCCTGTTTATATAAACGGTTTTGTTTCATCCGTTTCAAAGCGAGTGTCAAAAAGCAAACGAAACAAAGGAGAAGAAATAAACTATCGTAATTCTCCCCTAAAGAATTGCATTTAATAGGACACACTTGCACTTTCGAAATATTTACGCACAATTTGTAAGCTTTTGTTGTTCATTAAACCATTAAACTAGCTATTTTTGTCTTTTGTTCGCATTTCACATGATTTAGAAGTTCCAATAAACCCTCCAACCCAATTTTGAGCAGAACGGCAGTTAGTTTAAAATCGCTTTCTATAGAACACTCCCGCATTCCTGGACAACGTTTTCACATGCGTGGCCCAGTAGTATTTGTGGAATAGCAGCAATAAGCGTGCGATGATCTCCTTGAATTCCTGTACTGTGTAAAGTTCGTAAGACTGGACTTAGGCTCCACAGAAAATAATCGAAGACTGAGAGTCAGGAGAATCTTCTCTTGGATGTGAGACGCAACAACTACTGAAGAACGACCAGTGATCACGGCGCTGGGAAGATTGAAATATCAAATGTGATTATTTTCCATTATATTACATACCTTTGTGAAGAATTAGCAATGTGTTTTCATGTTTTTCTGTTGCTTAATTTTTTTGTGTAAATAATTGATTTCAAATGGGTAGATATTAATGCCTCACCCTATATATTTCTGGCCAGTAACACTAACCACATATAAGGATTTCTAAGATTTATTAGACTTTTTTTTTGAACGTGACTGCACTGTCACTGCACAAACACTAAACTCTTAAGGTGGATAACACTTCTTTTCATCAGGTAAAGATAAAAGGAATTTTATGGGTGGTCTTCTTTTCATGTAACCTAAAATTGACAACTACTTATTGACTTGCGAAATTGATTTTCACTTTCAATCATAGGTCTCAAGTGTTTTGTGACAATGCTTTTGGAAATAAATCAAATGATAATAAAATATTGATCAATTATCTTTTGTGTATATTTTGAACATATATCAGCATTACAATTGAAAAAAAGACGTATGGCAACTTACTCTACCATTCCGTAAAGTTTATGTTTATTGTCAGTGTCTTGTTAAAATATTGGAGATAACCGAAGCAAGAGTCTCAGACTTTCTCTCCTACACGTCAAACGGATAATGTATCGCAATGTAATTTTAATCAGTAACATAATTCTTCTAAGTAAAATGCTCCCTACCACTTCTTAAAGACATGATTTGTGATCCTCCCATAATTACTAAATGAATTGTTTCTGCATTATAATTATTACCAATATTGAAATCCTAAAGTTTTTAATTTGCATATTTTCAAGATGAAATTGAAGAACAGAATGGCGTAACAAATAGGGCCCATAACGTTTTGATAGATATGACACAGTTGGTAAATAAAATGTTCAAAGAAATAGATTGTAAAATCTAATTCTTTTCAGAATTTAATATGTTATTCATATATACGGGTGTGTAATAAAATACAAAAAAAGGGCCATTCGCCGTACCGGTTAACAGTACAACCTAGAGATATCCCAAAGAAGAGTGTGCCTCTGGGGAAATTGACTCTATAATTAGTTGAGCCTTAGTCATAGATCCTGATGATAATAATGACTTCCTATTAAAACATAGAGCATAAGTGTCTACATATTTTTCAATCGAGCCTTGAAACTCTGCGTTACCTAGCAAATTGATTTTTTTTGCATACTAAGTTTAGCAGACCAATAGTTGTCATGCACACCCCACATCTAGATTATGTCTCAAAACATCTTATTCAGACGATATTTAGTCAAGAGATATTTCATCCATAAACATTTTGGCCACGAGACTGTTGTTAGTATGGACTTCTGGTCTACGGTACTTCCCGTTCACAAGATATTTTGTTCATAACACAAATCGCCAGAAAACACGATTCTATCCGACATTTTGGTCCAAGGAATAATTTATTCACAAGACAATTTTACCACTAGACGTTTCGCCATAAGGCATTTTGTTCTTTCAACAATCGGTCCAAAATAAATTCATTCACAAGATGTGGAAAACATAATTTGAGTTTGTTAATCAATGTTTGGTTCCAATTGCACCGCTTACAGCCCTATTCTCTCGCGAAATTTAAAATATTTTTTAAAACTAAAATCATGGTGTTTGACAATAATTTAACTGTTGTTTTTTTTTTAAGAATTGACCCTTGTGCTTTTTAATAAAATATAATTCCATATTTATATTAAAATTGGCCAGTCTATAAGGTTTTATAATGTTACCTCATAGTTGTATTCGTTATTGTATAGAGTTTCTGTTTCTGTTCAGCTACTCTACAAACTTGAAGTCATAAATCTTATGAACGTTTTCTTCACAAATTTCTCAATTGAATAATTCATATTTCAATTTCGGTGAAGGACAGTACATAATATACTGAATGGAATGTCGTATGCGTTGTTAATAATTATGTTTTGTTAGCTTAGTTTTAAAGTTTTTAAACAAACAATTGATTGGGCCAGTCCCAGAACTGGTTAATCCACACACGTCTAATGAAGGCCTATAGCATCTAATTGTACGGTCAAACTACTTACATTTTATTCTGTGTACATTACAGACAGGATATTTGCATCGTTCCTCAACCACAGATGGCATCATTAGAGGGGTGTTTTATTTTAGATAATGCTTTATTTATATTATAGATATTGTGTCTTTTGGGCCAAAATTTAGCAGTGCAACACGCTGTTCATTACTGTTGTATGATGACTAAATATTCATAATTTTAAACAGTTGCACTTGGTAGTTTTAAAATGATTATAACGTGCTGTTTTGTTCTTATACATTCTTCTGTGCAGTTCTACAATTTCAACATACTGGAGAGGGCAAGAGAGACTTTCCTCGGGTAAAGTTAAAGTTGTAAGAAGTCTTTTGGAGGACGTAAGATATCCGCAAAGACTAATTTTGTGTAGAGCGATTATATGTAAAAGTGTGTACGAACAATCTGTACCACAATAGGGGAGAAACAAACCAGTAAAACAGGGTTAGGAGTATGCGAATCTATGAGCATTAAGAACTCAAAACTTCGGCTCCGAGGAGCAGAAAAGACACTTTTAGAGACTTAGGCATTCTTCTTATGGTGGAGGAATGTATCCCGGGAGCAAAAAGTCACACCAACCAAGATAAAATGGACAAAGTGATCCACAGAAAGCAAGGAAGTCATTAGATGGTCTCGGATACTCTAACTATGCAAAGAAGCGTCCCCAGTAGGTACAATGACTTAAACATTGGACGTCCAATGAATGAGAGAAAATAGGTTTAACTATATCTGTTAAATGTTTACGACATGTTCGGCGTTGACTTGGGAAGATATTCAAGTTACAATGTGTAAATCATCTGATGAAAATCATGATCTTGGGACGTAATATCTATCTTCGGACCTGGGAGACTTTTTATAGTAGAGGGAGTAATACAGCAAGACACACACTAAACGTTCTTCAAAAGCAACTACTTCCACAGATTGTATGAAGTAGCGCCCTGTCACCACGCTAACAGTATCAAAAATATTATTGATGTCGAAAACCATAAATGGCATTTGATGATATAAGTAAGGAATTCAATAACAGTAAGAAATATTAATTTGAAACATATGTTGATGCTATTTTGTACAAGAAATGAATATAGAAGGCTTACACAAATTAAGAGTATATATAACAAACAAAGTCCAATTTTAAAAGTTGTGAGGAAACACACATTTTAAGTTATAAGTACTTGAATTTAAATTTATCTTTGGTCCTCGGGCATCTTATTTACGATAATTTAATTTTATAGCAATGATTTTTGATAAAGTGTAGCTTTTCGTATGTTTTTATAGTTGTCTTAATTATCAAATGTATTTTTGGGTGGATTTACTGTATTAAAGTATAATTATTATTGCTTCTCTGATAATCCGACCTTTCTTGTGTATTGATAATGTGCTCAGTCCCATATGGGACGGATTAACGGGGTTCTACTGTACTTGATTTTTCATATTTCTAGAAGGCTCGAAATATCATAAGGTTTCAAGGAACTTGTCAAGCATTGTTTTCAATAATACATTTCCCTTAACATCACTACATAACAATGAACAAATTTAACGCCTTCTTCTGGTGTTTAGAGAAAGTCAATCTCGTGTACTACATATAAACAGTGGCCTCACGTATTGCTGAAAATAAACTACATTGTGATTAAACTTCTAAATCTGTTAAAATATACCCAATATTCTTGTAATGTCCAAAATTAAGGTTCCCCGATGTTATATAGGTTACTGAACAAAATGTGTCAAACTATGATGATCCAGTTAGCTCGCAAATTATCGCTAATCTACCTTGCCATGCACAGACCTTGAACTATTAGCTACTAACATTCACTCAAGCAGATTGAAGAAAATTTTCCAAAAGAAAGTAGACGCGGATGTCTTACACTAGCATCTAAAAATATTCCGTCCTTCTCAAGCCAAAAGGATCTAAAACAAAACCAATGAGTACAGCACGGCAAAAGTTTCAAATTTTCCTGCCCAAGATTTTGTTTGGATTGGTACGAGTGGAACACGTCGTCCAGCCATCCCCTTGTCGTGAGCCCTGGGATGTTCAGCTTTCATATTATTAATTCATTCCGAATAGCTCTGATCACCAACCCATTAGCATTGCTCGCTTAATGGTTCTCGAAACATTATACTGCACCCCCCAAAATAGTTCTTAGACACTAAACTATGCCATGATTTTTTATTTCCTCAAATAACCCTCTTCAGACAGTTCCTAAAAATGATTACCCTTAATCGTTTTTGTGGTAGAAATTACATTTCTTTTTCATATTTCAAGGGCAGACAGACCTAAATATCATTTGCGTTCAAAGAAATATATCCTACTTTTTTCTACCTGCCAGCGAAACCATTGACACCTGTGTCCACTGCAAAATCAGCCTTCGATTGTTTCGGCCTGCCTTAATGTACATAGGCAGGCACACATCTTTTGATCAAATTCCTTATACATTCGCTGAACGACAAATTGTGACTCCTACTGAAGAATAGCATTAAAACTCGAAAGCAATTGGATATACGAAATTTGTCTTCGCAAGTTTTTAATATATTATACATTTAATTCTATTTTTCTGCACGTTGTGTTCGGAGAGAAAGCATAAAAATGTTGGAATGTCTCTGTAAATTCCTCTTTGTTAAATCTTTCTTTGGAATTTGCAAAATAATCTGTACATAAAACAAAACCACATTACCAAACAACAAAGTGCAAAGCTTCCATATTTTTTTCCTAGGTATTTAATTCTGAAAATGTACTTTAGCAATCCCTTAATAATTCTAATATTTTTTTTTATTTCTATTTTATGACATTCCTCTGAAACATTAACAATAATTTAATTTCACTTTTTGCTATACATGATTACTTGTCTCCCGGTTGGTTGACCAATTTGGCTAAGACTTAAAACTCTGCAGGACAATGACAACACGTCTTGGAGAAATGTATCTAAGTGACTTTGTCTACAACATTCGACACATTTACATACAATTCCATTGAAGATTAACTTATAAATTATTTCTTATTCACGATAAATACAAACTTTCATATTCACACTTCAATCAGGCCAGAAGCAAATATACCAAATGGTCATAAATAAAATTTGAAAAAAATCGCACCTCTCTTGGTTCTTCCATTTTGTACTAATATGCCCAGTTTTCGTTTCTTCTTTTGAAAGAACAACTCGTTCAGAAATATGAGTAAACAATTGCGGACAATGTCTGCACTAACACAAATTAGATTCCCACAGAAGATCAGCCTATGACTTTTATTATGTCACTATTAACTTCACATATACACAGTAAACATAGTAACGAAACGATATACTAATATTAAAGAATGTCATGTTTAACTGTGTTCAAACTCTGTACGCATCACAGTTCTTCAATCAAGGAAACCGTCTTAAGCTTTGCTTTCTCCTAGACGCAGTCAAATTTTAACAGGGTTTATACGCAGCCTCTTTTTCATTTCAGCCACCAAATCAAGTGATGTTCCATGACGTATCCTAAATTCTTATCTTAATATAATATTTGCCATGTATTGTGAACTTTGTTTTAGGATATCCGTTAACAATATGTGTATTTGATTTCTGTGTATGTTGTGTAATATGTATTTTTTATTTAAAGTATCATCATTACGCCGAGTCATTGTAATTCTAAAAACCACATGACTCACCAATCTATAATTTTCAGGAAGGAAGAAATTGAATTTTCATATGTCTGCTGGAAGATTGAATGTAGTTATTATATTCCCTCACGTACAAAAATACTAGTTTGAACATTAAAGGATTAAATAAGGTTTGAAATTACAAGTTTGAGAAGTCTCTTAAAAATACAATGTTAACGTTTTTAGTACCAGATTTCCCGACGCCAATGACCCTTCATGTATCTTAAGAGCACTGCTTATATCAAGTTTACTTTTTAGTACTATAGCAATTAGCCTATTCAAACACAAAGAGAAGAGTTCATACCAGTCAGTATTCATCTATATTTACGTTAATGCTAAATAGTATGCGATAAATATAGAATCATGCAAAATAACTTCTAAGAAATTTGCTTTTATATCAGCTTCAAATAATGCACTAACAGTTCAGGAAATCGATCCTAATAGCTCCCCATGAACAGAGTTCCTATTGATACAATGGAAACAAAAACTGTAAAATGGTGAGTGAAATCAGTTTTTATTTACGTATTTACAAACATACGGAAAGAACAGAATGAAATAAATCTTGAAAATGATTTAATAGTTTATCACATTAAACTTTTCCCCGTAAAACTAACATTTACAAGTAATGATACCAAACGAACTAATTTTCATATTGCTTCTACAATTATAATACGGAAAGACAACATATTGATTAAATTTACGTATGGCTGGTACACTAATTTTTGTGGTTCTAATATGTGTCATCAATTCACAAACGGACAATTCCATTTCTTGTTGAACATACGTCATTTCATTTCAAGGTTTCAGGTGGTTGAGGTAGGCCTTCCTGTGCAGAGATCGTAAATTCATTTTTGAAATTCTGAAGAACTTGAAATTCTTTATCGATTCGCATATATTTATCTTCTTCTGCTGTGTATGGTGGCCAATCAGGAACGCCTTCCACTGGGTTGTCTGCTGCTGTAGGATTTCTGTAATAAATGACAAAATTAGAAATGTGAAGTTAAATATTTAATAAAAGATGCGTAATTTATTTTTCTGCATGTGTTTTGATGACTATGATTGGAAAATGTGCTCAGAACAAAATAATACTTCCTGATATTCTAGCTATGAATTAGGTATTACGCCAACAGACTTACAAGGAACACTACCCAAGTGTAAATCTCCGATTTTGATAAAATTTGGCATGTAGATACTACACATGAAATAAACGAATATGTGTTTTTTTTTTTTGCTTCTGCGGAGAAACGATTTTAGGGGGTAACAGCCCCCACCCAAAATTGTGAAACTACCCGCCCGAAAGGCGAGAAGAAGTCTACCGAAGTGAATGAAATTGTGCACAGGTATACTAGACATAAAATAAGGGAACACGTGTTTCGTATTTTCCTGGAAACAACGGGTGGGTGGGGCACAGACCCCTTCAAACATTTGATAACGAAATATCAAAAGTGCTAATAAATGTACGTCAAAAGTGCCGAAACGACATGGAGAATTGCAACGAGACTGTGTGTAAGACAATATGCAAAAAATAAGCGAATACGTGTTTTTGATTTTGTGCGAAAAAAAAAGTGTGGGGGCAAACGGCCCCACTTCCAAAAATGTGAAATGCAACGCCACGAGCGCAGAAAGAGGTGTACTGAAAGTAATGAAATTGTGCACAGATATACTAGACATAAAATAAGCGAACACGTGTTGTTTTAGTTTGTGCGGAAAAGCAGTGTGAGGGATAAGACTCCCCTCCGAAAAGAGGTAAATATTAACACAGGAGCGCAGGAAGGAGTGGACCGATGCGAATGAAATTGTGCATAGATATTGTAGATGTAAAAGAAGGCAGTACGTATTTCCCAAGTGTCCCCTCCGATTTGCTTCAAATTTGGCACAGCAACAGTAGACAGAAAATAAATTGACACGTGATTGTTTTTTTTATGCCAAAAACATTGTAAGGGAGTAAAAGCCTCCTCCCCGAAATATTACTGGAACCTCGGACATCTTTCGGAGCTGACAAAGTCCCATCTTATATTATCAAAGGTTGTTCTGAAATACTAAAATATCCACTGCAAGCGATTTTCAATAAATCACTAGCAACCTGTGAATTCCCTGCAAAATGGAAACTTGCCGATATCTGTACCATTCCTAAAAGTAGTGGCACGGGTAATGATATTAAAAATTATCGCCCAATTGCCATAATATCTGCGCCAGCCAAAGTATTTGAAATTATTATACATGAACATATATACTCACACGTTCGCTCAATTATCTCGCCCTTCTAACATGGATTCTTGCCAAACAAATCGACTGTAACCAACCTTGTTGAATTCACACATTTTTAGCTAGACAAATTGATAATAAAGGTCAAGTAGACGTAATTTACACATACTTTTCGAAAGCCTTTGATGTCATTAATCATGATATCCTACTTAGCAAGCTTGTAACATTCAACTTCTCAGAAAAAACTTCGCCAGTTAATAGCATCCTATTTGTGTCACCGTAAACACCGTGTTCGTTACAAAAATAGTATAACCGGGGAATACGTTGTAAATTCTGGTGTGCCTCAAGGATCGAACCTTGGACCTCTTTTGTTCTTATTATTTGTAAGTGACTTGCCTGTTGTCATAACATCCTCCAAGAAACTTCTGTTTGCAGATGATTTTAAAATCTATTATAGTATTTCCTTCGAATTGGACGCGGCCCCCTTACAAAATTATATTAATGCAGTCTCCAATTGGTGTAAAACAAACATGTTATTATTAAATATTAATAAATGTAGTGTAATGTCATATACGAGAAAAACAAACGTTTTGAAATTCGAATACAAAATTAATGGCTCTCCACTACTTTCTAGTAGATTCTATTACTGATCTTGGCGTAACAACTAAATCTAACCTCTCATTCGACATGCACATAAATCGCCTTGTTAGCGAAGCTTACAGGAACCTCGGGTTTGTAATGAGGTTAACTAGCGATTTTTCGAATATTGATGTCTTAAAAAACTTTATATGCGGCGTATGTTAGGTCAAAGTTAGAATACGCAACGATAATATGGGATCCTAATACACAGAAGAACTCTCGGCAAATTGAAATTATCCAGTCTAAATTTGTACGATTTTTGACATACAAAGAAACCGGAATATATCCTAATTTGAAAAGTACATAGACCTGGTAAATAAGTACAGGTTACAATCTCTTGAAAACAGAAGAGTTAATTTTCTCTTAAATTTTCTATACAAACTCTTACACAGTAAAATCGACTCAGAAAGCTTATTATCTGAATTAGGGCTGTATGTACCGCATAGAGTAGCTCGACCGCGTCGTGCTGTCTTCCCCCTTTCGGCCCAAAGAACTAAAGCAATGGACATATCGCCTATTAGGAGAATGTGCTCATTATACACATGTATACTTAAAGAATGTCCTGAGATCGATATATTTAACGTAAATATGAGAGAATTCCATTCTTGTATAAAATAATGAATATTTTATGAAGAATATGTTATCATGCAGCTCCAAATATGTATGTTACACCTATGTGTGTATGTAGAAACTGTCATATGTGTATGCTGAACACCATAATTAGGCTATTAACCTGTTGTGTTCAATAAATAGATAAATAAATATGTTATAGGTAGGAAATGGCTAGTGTAAAAATAGTGAAAGTCTGCCAATGCATAGATGGCTTGAAAGTAGGAAATACGTATTACTTTGTGTCCTCGTCTGTTTTGGAGAGGCAAATAACTCTTCAAACACCAAACATGTTGAACACTCGAAGTAAAGACTGGGAGTAGAAAGTAAAGAAATCGTCGTGATAGAGATTGTATTCACAGGAAGAGATATATAGATTGCAACATACCTCCGCTCCGACACATTTATGTGTATGTACATAGATATAGACATAAAACATATTGTACAAGTTACTAGCTGATTATGGTTCAAATGTTTTACAGAAAAGGACGTCTGTGAAATAATAGTCGAAAGACAATGAGATTTTGCACCACGTGCAACGCGTTAGAGCCATCTATGTATTCGCAAACTTTCACTATTTTCACACTAGCCGTTTCCTACCTATTGCATATTTGATAGTAATATTTCGGGGAGGGGGCTTTTACTCCCTTACAATGTTTTTCGGCATAAACAAACCAACCACGTGTCAATTTATTTTCTGTCTACTGTTGCTGTGTAAATTTGAAGCAAATCGGAGGGGATACTTGGGAGACACATATTGCCTTCTATTACGTCTACAATATCTATGCACAATTTCATTCGCATCGGTCCACTCCTTCCTGCGCTCCTGTGCTAATATTTACCTTTTTTCGGTGGGGGACCTTGTCCCACACACTGTTTTTCAGCACAAACTAAACAACACGTGTTCGCTTACTTTATGTCTAGTATATCTGTGCACCATTTCATTCACTTCGGTAGACTTCTTTCTGCGCTCGTGGCGTTGCATTTCACATTTTTGGGAGGGGGACCCTTTGCCCCCACATTGTTTTTTCGCACAAAATCAAAAACACGTATTTGCTTAATTTTTGCGTGTTGTCCATACACACAGTTTCGTTGCAATTCTCCATGCCCTTTCGGCACTTTTGACGTACACTTGTTAGCAATTTTGATATTTCGTGATCAAATGTTTGGAGGGGTCTGTGCCCCACCCACCTGTTGTTTCCAAAAAAATACGAAACATGTATTCCCTTATTTTATTTCTAGTATACCTGTGCACAATTTCATTCACTCCGGTCCACTTCTTCTCGCCTCTCGGGCGCCCACGTTCACAATTTTGGGTGGGGGGCCTTTACCCCCTAAAATCGTTTTTCCGCAGAAACAAGAAAACATGTATTCGTTTATTTCATGTGTCGTATCTACGTGCCAAATTTTATCAAAATCGAAGATTTACACTTTTTTAGTGTTCCTTGTTAGTCTTAGAATATCAAAAAGTAAATCACTTTACCTGTTCCACTTCTATGCTTTAAAATATAGTGCTGTACGTGGAACAATACTTTTAACAAACTCTACTGTATGAATGGCCTTGATGGCTCAATGGTAGAGGACTCATCTCTGGCACTTGGGTTCGTCAGTTCAAACCCTGCTTATGCCATGTGTTCTTTGCGGTGGAGGAGAAACACCGTTTGTGTGGGTTTTCTCGGGGTTCTCCCATTTCCTCCCAGTTTCGTCACTCCACCAATTCATCCCAACATCATTCATCCGGCCTGAGCCAAAGTTACCTAAAGGCCTTAACAATTAAATTCGAATTCAATTCTACTGTATCAAAGCCGAGCATCTTAAGAACTGCTTTATTAGTAGTGTTCCTTTTCTTCTTTCAATAATTGGTGCCGATCAAGAGCTTGTGGTTTTGAACGTTCATATATTGTGTAACAATAAGGAAAATTAAGATAGATCACTAAAAACTAGCCCAGACACTGGAAATGAGTAAATAGAAATATTTGTAGAATATCACGGACAGGTGTACAACTAAAACGTCGATTCAAAAAGAATTGCATGTCCAGGTAACGTTGTTTTCCATATGATACTAGCGAATTCTGCAGTTTTCTGGACATATTATAAGGTATCAAGAAAACTGCGTAGAGAAACTATTTGTTTAGGAAGAAGTGGAAAGTTGAAGACGTCCTGGTATATCCCCAAAATGATGGCTGGAATAAGCAATCAGAACAACCTAACGGGACGTTCAATCGAATCCTGTGTTCAACAAACTACTATTCTCCTTAGATACAAGTTGAATTGTTTAAACGCAAAAGTATATCAGTTATATTCGAAAATAATATGGAGTTAATTGTTTATGTAGAACGCTAAATATATGTGGCACCACATATTCTTCTTTTATGTTGTATCTAAAAGATACACTCGATCCTTTTAATTGATACATTTTACCTTTAGAGGTTTTCAATTGTAAAACATTTAACACATGATTATCTACTTTCGACACCCAAGAATTTACTATTGATCAGTAGATAAGGTAAAGTCTAAGTTGGATGCATTAATTTTCCAGGGGAAAAAAAAATCTGTGTGGACGAAGAAGAGTTCGAAAATTTACATTTAGTGTTAAAGGGTGCAGAGGAGTACCAAAAAATGATAATATAAAAGCTAAAGAAACAAGTCGATGCATGCAATTTCACAACGATACTTTGTTGTTATTTAGGAATTTGGATGGTGATTACAACAGTTGATATTTAGCAGATAATTTATGTTGGATTGATTGAGTACAGTAATTGTATAACTCACTCTTCATACGAAGCAAAACAGTTTGGAACGTTCCAGGTTTAGAGAACTTGGGAACGAAAAGAAATGGGATCCAGACATAAACATTGAAATCTAAGTCTGAAATCTGGAGCTTTCAAGTCTGTAATTTTCGTATTTTCTTCTCATTGGAAAAGACGATGAGACAAAAGTTTTACTTCATTGAAACACTTACCCATAAATTGCGAAATTTGCATATAATCTAACTAATCTGTGGGACATTTGTTGACCTTCTTCATCTAATGGTGGTCCAGGATATAAATACTTGAGATCTGCAGAATGATCCACACCTGAGAAAAGTGAAAAAGAAAAACATAATAAGATAAAGAACAATTGAATTGTATTCGGCCATTTGACAAGCAATATTAATTCTCTGTGAAAACCTATAAGATTGTTTTTCTGTAAAACGAAGATTGAAGTGTTCCTACGACACAAATTTTAAAAAGACCTGTTTAACGCCTTGAGAGATAATTGGCTGGACTACAAAAAAAACTCATATTTGAAACAAATTAAGTATTCCTAATATCAGTGCATGCATATCTATGTACTAACTGATGGAGTTATATTTCAGGTTAGAAGTACGGAAACGTACACCAACTATCTTTACCCCGTCAAGTTTGTAATAAAATATATTATAGCATTTGATCACAATTTTCACTAGATATTTCAAGATACCAGTTCATATTTTTCTACAAGTTGCAACATGTGATGGACTGAAACAAATGAGTTTATTTAACTAGTGTCGTTTGGTTACCTGTTAGTATTTTAAATGAATATTAACTTTCTCCTTGTTTTTCGTTTATATTTTATCGTATCGTACATGATTTGCTTCCTAAAAACAGACGACAACATGTATCTTATTTCTAAGTTTTGTACTTTCTCTTCAACTAAATGCCAACAATATCCTAATAAGTGATATTTGAAATGTTCTATTGTCCCTTTTCCTGTCATTTACCTTTTCCGTCTGTCAAGTTAATTTTGTGAAGACATCGAATCTCTTTGTCATTCTTTCGTCACGTTTATTCCATTAACAGAGTAGTCCTTTATAATACTTATTTTTCTGAGTCTTGAAAGGGACACAGAAAACTAATAAAAATACCATATATATATATATATATATATATATATATATATATATACAGGGTGTCCATAAAATCCGTTGCCACCCCGTGTATCTTTGAAACGATGCGAATAAGAGCCAACGCAAAGACACGTCCTTCATTATTTTGAGGGGCTTGAATTTTGAGCTATAAAAGTTCCACAACAAACCCCCCCAAAAGAAATATTTTGCCGAAAGTTTCAAGTCGCTATGTTGACCCCATCCAAAATGGCGGCGGTCGCATTTCGTGTCCATAAAGTCCGTTGCCAGCCCGTGTATCTTCAAAACGACTGGGAATTTAAGAAAACGCAAAAACACGTCCTTCATTATTTTAAGGGCTAACATTATTAGCTATAAAGATCCACCCCGTGTCCCCTAGTATGAGTAAACGGAGATTGTCAAATAATAAAAGTGGTTGAGTGATACCTAGTGTCAACGGGTTTGATATAATAATTAATTTGGGGAAACCTTAAAATTGTTCCATATTCCAAACGGCAATAAGATGCAAGTTCTAAAACTAAACTTCTATTCATCACTCCGACAGCAAGAGGTTCAGAAGTGATTCTTCACAGTGATATCTGTATCTAACTGTTGTCGTCATGATTATTTTTGAAGTTCTAACATACCCAAAAGTAAGCTGCTATGTTAGTCCCATAGTTTTGGAATGCTAGGAACATTTCGAAACATTTTCTTTTTCTTTAATTTTCTTTATGAGGGATGAAGGATGTAAATTGTCAGTGTTGTGAAGAGTTTCCAAATTGCTGACAATGAGTTTTCCAGCATGTTCCTACGTGCATATGCCTTAACCAATAAATAGTTTCTACATGTTCAGCCTGTAAATAAATAACTTCAACGAATGTATCTCCGAAACTTTAATCAGCAAAGTGTAACTGGAAAGACACTATTTAGTGGTCAAGGCATATGTACGTAGGAACACGCTGGAAAACTCATTGTCAGCAATTTGGAATCTCTTCACAACATTGACAATTCACATTCATCAGCAAAGTCTGATAAAAAAAATAAAGAAAAATAAAATGTTTTGAAATGTTCCTAGCATTACAAAACTATGGGACTAATATAGCAATAATAAATACATTACAATAATAAATAGATACAGATTTTTCTGTGAAGAATAACTTCTAGATCTCTTGCTGTCTGAGTGAGGAATAGAAGTTTCGTTTCAGAACTTGCATCTTACTGTCATTTGAAATATGGAACAATTTGAAATTTTAAGGTTACCCAAACTATTTCTTGAGTCAAACCCGTTGACACTAGGTATCACTCGACCAATTTTGTCATTTGACATTTTCACGTAGACCCTGACCTCCGTTTACTCCTCCTAGGGGACACGGAGTGGAACTTTTATTGCTAAAAATGTTAGGCCCTTAAAATAATGAAGGACGTGTTTTTGCATTTCTTTTAATATTCCCAGTCGTTTTGAAGATACACGGGGTGGCAACGGACTTTATGGACACGAAATATGACCGCCGCCATTTTGGATGGGGTCAACATAGCGACTTGAAACTTTCGGCAATATATTTCTTTTGTCGAGACCTTTCAAATGTTATATTACTCGACCCCCTTTGCCATTTGAAATTTTCAAGTTGACCCCCGTACCCCTATTTGAGGGGTCTGGGGTGGAACTTTTATAGCTCAAAATTCAAGCCCCTCAAAATAATGAAGGACGTGTTTTTGCGTTTGCTCATATTCGCAGTCGTTTCGAAGATATATAGGGTGGCAACGGACTTTATGGACTCATGGACATAATATATTCATATTACACGCTACCGGCCATAATTTTGAAGATATTTGAACCAAGTTTTATTATGTTATTTCTAGGCAAAATAGCTCGGCTTCAATCGTTAATGAGCAAAATCGGTCCAAGGGGGTGGTTGGGAGAGGGGGTTGAAATTTTGAAAAAAATATCAGTCTCTACGGAGTTTATAGGGAAACTGTCTGCATAAATTATAGTACTTTCTAAGAAGTTTACGGTGACACCAACGATTCAGGGGATTGTGGCGGTACTAGTGAGGCTGGGGGTGGAAATTCGAAATTATTAAAACCATGTCTTGTGGGGTAACGTTGAAAAGCTCTTGATGATTAATCTATAAATCAATAACTAATTTCTCCATAGCGCTCATATTTCGTTAGGGGTATATAAGGTGGTAGGTTTCATTGGGCCTGTTAATTTCAATTGGAATATCACTGCATTCAGTTCTAATAACAAAAAGTTCGCACAGTAATTAGTTAACCTATCAGGGTAATCAGTTACCGTATTTATAGTTTTATAATGAAAATATAATGATAAAAGTTTACTTACTTAAAGTGTTTTTATTCTGCACTTACCCCAATAAATTCAATCAAAAACACTTCGAAACCTACCACAGCCTGTAAGCCTGCCGAAAGGATTTTTTTTATTTAAAAATGTATGATGAGAGGTTACAGATATGTCGTTTATTCTACGTAATAGTAATATTTTACTATAAAGATCTTCTACATATAAGATGTTATATCATTATTTATGATTATTTAGTATGCCTGAAAGTGTTCTGTAAAGGTAGATTGGCAAATAATACACAGTGTACATCAACGAAATGTCTAGAGAAAATTTGTTATTGCATTGCGTAAGTAAAGTGATACATGAGCGATTATATTTACCGTAAATGTTCCTCCTCCACAAAGAAAATAATTTAAATGAAACAGGTTACTCTTTGTTGTAATAGCTATGATTATTTATGGGTGAATGTTTTTCCGCAGGAGAAGCTAACCCCTTGTACCTGGCAGTTCTCTACAGATTTGGTTGGAATGAACTTGACTACAGCGTCTATGCTTCGTTGAAGACAATGGTACCTTTAATTGGTTAGTATAAATTATGAAAATGGTTTATTTTAGTTATCAAAGTTGTTCTCTGATTACATTTTTTATTAACGGTGTGGATCACCCTCGCCATCTTAGTATGACCTTTCCATGTATTTACATGGGAATCGTTTTATTCGTCTTAAGTCTCTCAGAAGTAGAATATTCAAATTCCTCTTACACGAAATTTGCCTTGGCGGTTATTTTGACTCTTGTAGAGTTTTGGTTTGTGAAGTTTCTTCAAATGTATGAGTATAATGGATTATTCATAGTTCACCATATAAATCAGAACATGTCAACGGGAAATTATACTGTTCGTGCGTAAAATATTGCGTTTCCATAAAACAGCATGAGTCAAAGAAAACTTGACGAAACAGTAGGTGAAAACAGAAGCTAAAAGTGACACTCCTGAGAGACATAAGCCTAGTAAAACAATTCCCATGTAAATCAATGGGAAGGTCATACCACGATGGCATGGGGATATACACCGTTAAGTGAAAGAAGTTAATTGTCTAAATTCGTTGCCAATATTCCAT
>JAGDQP010035008.1:2057-13369 GCA_022664845.1 Lepisma saccharinum | reverse complement strand
TAGTAGTAGTAGTAGTAGTAGTAGTAGTAGTAGTAGTAGTAGTAGTAGTAGTAGTAGTAGTAGTAGTAGTAGTAGTAGTAGGGTGGTGGTGGTGATATTGCCAATGTATTTCACTCACCACCCCGCTCCAACGGGCGGGTACTTTAGCTAGTAGCTATATGAAATTAAATGAAATTTATTAATCTATGTCTTAAGACTTTGAAAAACGTATGTTTGACATTTTATTAATAAAATTCTTTGACATCTTTTCGTTAGATTTCCTGCTTACATCGTCAGGAGATTTTGATTAATTTTAATTTACAATTCTCACTATGTCGCTTTTATAGCGAGAATTGTAAATCAACACCAAACAAGATCTCCTGAAGATCTTAGCAGGGAAAATTAACAAACCGATCTTTAAATAAATACATAATGAATACCCAGAAAGAGTTTTATTAATAAAATGTTATTTATGTTAATTTAATTTGACTTTCTGAATTTAACTGTCTCTGAAATGTAAACCAATATGAAGTGCGGTGGATAGCGTCATCAGCAGAACGCAAGTACATAGCAAATTATTGGAAAATTGCGAACAGGGGTGCGAATCATCCAGATTTCACACAGCACACTAAAGATTGCTGAACACCCAATTTTACCGATTGGCTTTATACGACTAATGAAACTAATAAAGCAAACATTTAACGTCTAATGGATACCCATACGCACAAGACTCACCTAATGAGACAAAGGAAAATCGCTGGAGAAATCTTAATCAGAATATGGTATAGGGTTCGAGCCATTTCGATTTCATCAGTGTGGGTTCGTGATTAGGGACCTTCATGTAGGTTTGGTGGTTTTGTTATTACCTTTGTATTCATGCTTCATTTTCCCGAACAATTTGCATATGTAAGCTTTAAATACTTGTATGATAATATAAATTATACACATGAAATACTAGAGTATTACTTACTTTATCCACGTCGGTGGCCATTTATGTGGAAAAACACCGTATCGAAGTCTTGTCCATTGCCTAACGAAAACATCACCTGCAATAAACAAATAAATTAAATTGTCTACAAGATTTCGCATTCTATGTATAGTGTTATCATCCAAACTTTCATTTCAATTTGTTACTAGCTACATGAAAATCCTTCTACTATAAAGCAGTAAGTGAAATAAAAGTACTTAAACGAGTTGTTCGTTTAACATATAGTCTTATTAACTTACATAAAATATTTATTTCTACTAATGTTGATCGACTGGACAAAATGGTTTGCTGACCTAGCACTACACTTTCAGAACTGTTGATTAAAAAATTATGTATCTGCTTTCCTTAACAGTAGACATTGACAATCATCATTCTCAACACTTTGTTGATATAAGTTTTCTAACATATAATTATCTCCTTCCGCTGTATAGTATTTTGCCGATCTGAATACCTGCAACCCTCTTTAAAACCTGTATTATATTTGATTGTGCTAACTTCTGCACCGCATAATGTGGTGTATCAGGATGCTCATGTTAGTATGCTTGTGATATTATTATTATTATTATTAAAGTCGAAAATTTTGCATATTTGCATTTTATATGACAAAATTACATCGTTGATAGGCGATAGGATAAGACTTCAGACATTCTTTATTCATCACATCAAATCGTTCAACTTCTTTTATAGCCATGCGATGATCTGACTGTGAACATCGGTACCTTTGAACTGGCTTAACTTAGGTGTAAGGAATAACCTATAGGTACAAAACTAAACAGTACAAGATCATCCGACAAATGGGAAACCGAAGTTCAATATTTTATTCATCTGAACGCCAAATACTTTTGTGTGCATTTCAGATATGACGCTATATTAGTGACATTGAACCAAGATGAGAAAAATAAATCTAGTATGGTACCTCCTTGACGAAGGTTTTTTATTTAAGGTAGATTCTTCACCTAAGAATTTCATTGTGTAATAATGGATATTGCTCAGTGGAGAAGAATAGGAATCCTTTCTAAACAGCGATGTTCATGTACAATGCTTGAGCACAATTTCGATTGTGATTTGCTAAACAGACACGTCTTGGGTCATTATTTATCGAGATATTGCGTTATGTGACAATACCTCGCTTTATTTGGGTGGTTCTAGCTCCGAAGCGACGTATATTTCAA
Organism: Lepisma saccharinum; assembly: GCA_022664845.1. Taxonomy (NCBI): domain Eukaryota; kingdom Metazoa; phylum Arthropoda; class Insecta; order Zygentoma; family Lepismatidae; genus Lepisma; species Lepisma saccharinum. The sequence goes on along the minus strand of JAGDQP010035008.1, from coordinate 11,230 downwards.
AATTAATACAGGGACAAATTAACTAGATAGAGGAGAAGAAATATGAAGAAGTTGTTAAGAACATGAAACGAGAATCATATAAAGTAAGCAAAATGATTGTCATTAGAGGAAAGGAAACAAATATTGAAATTGCAAGAGACCAACCAGAATAAGGATGAGGTTTGCGAAGTATCAGAAAGAAGAATATGGACGTGGAAAAGAAATAGACATGGAAATAGAAGTGGCGACATTGACAGAGAAGAATTATAATTTCCTGTTGATCGGAGAACAAAGAGGAAAGAAAAAAATGATGAAACGCTTATTATCGCGTATTGATACGGGTTAGAAGTTGAAAGGGCATTACTTTTAAGGATTTAAACTTATTTAAGTAGCAGTGTAACCTATGTTGCTTGGGAATTTGGTGAGGTGGTTTCGTTAGTGTTGTTTTGGAACAGCCTATTAATAGATATCTTGAAATAAATACTTAGGGTGACTTATTTATTAGTATTACGTAGCTGTTTTGAGGCGTAAAATGGAATTAGATTTACCCACACAGCACAAGTGCGTCCAATGGACATTCATTGGATGCTGCTATACCATCCATTTCGTGTCGTCCAATGAAGGAGGCAAGTAGACATCCTGTAATACGACCACGTACGTCCAATGGCCATCCAATGGACGTTCAGTAGAGCCCCAAGAGCAAAAGTGTGGTCAGCCCACGTCGGCCTTCTCGTCGGAAGGTTACTAACAATTATTACTGTCTATTGGTATACATATTTAGTTAGACGTCTAGTTGAGTTATGCATATGGCTTTCTTAATGATGATGTATTAGTTTGAAATTTTCCAACTGACTCCAGCGGGGTTTGAACCTAGAATCTTCAGTGCCACTCTAACCACTATGCTATGGAGGCATCTTCCGTGTGATTAATATTTGATTGTTCCTTTTATGCAACGAAGACTGTTTCTGAAATAAAGTCATACATATTGACTTGATTTCGATACCAGAATGGCTCACTGAATCTTGTGTTAGAGCTATAAGGACTGCCTTGTTGATTTTTCTGCCCCGTTCTGTTCCGTCAGTTAATTGACAACAACCCACACAGAACAAGTACATAAAGTGAACGTCCAGTGGATGTCTCGTAACATCCGTGTCCATTATAGTGGATGGCTAACCCTCTTCATCAGGGCTACCCTCCAGTTTTTCGATTTTTAAAAATTATGGAAAACAACAACAGACAATATTACAATGTTTGAAATTAGACATGAAATTAGACATGACATTAGATTATGGAAATGTATAATATGAAGTAAAAAGTTTGAAAAAAAAAATCCTTTCCAGAATTTCTTTCCTTTAATTGCCCAGCTTATCAGCTGGAAAGGGAATTATTTCAGAGTTTCTACCCAGAGTGCAATATGCACGTCCGATGTGATAGGATAAAACAATGAGATAATTTTATAAACTAAATCAGGAACTGTTGATTCAAAGATTTAGATATAAATTTTATATCATCACAGATGACTTCAATTTAGTTGACATGGTTTGTGTTGTATACTTTGTTAGGTAGGCATCTTGGACGAAATCCTTTAGTAGTTCTCAAATGAATATGAAATTACTTGATATGACAGATTTTAAATATGGTATAATTCAGAGAATTATAATCTTTTAGTCCAAGTTTGTGTTGACATGGGAAGATGTTACAATCTGAAAAGAAACGTTATTGGATAATCTCTGGGAAGGTAAAGCTCTACAAAGATAATAGTGATGATGAACCATGTATACTACAATAAATGACCCTTGAATTAACCTATTTGAATTCAGTAGCTGATGGGTAGACTAGAATATGCAAATACCATCATGAAAGCCAGGGCTCGAAATAGACATTTTCACGAAACAGAACATTTGACCTTCGTTAATATGTTATTGTCCTTTTTGGTCTATGATTAGCATATTGCCGAGACGGAACACAAAGATTCCAGACATTCACGAACCGGAACTGTGTTCCGGTTTGCTCCGGTCCATTTCGAGCCCTGATGAGAGTTATTTTAGTAAATGTACTCGAAACCTCAATAGTAAAATAACATTATTTAAGTTGGTTTTGGTTAGAAGCGAACAGATCGAATCGTTTATTGATTTTTAGCTGATAAAACAGTCAGAAAATAAACTTTTATGAGGTTGGCGACGAGGATGTCCCCTGAACACGAAATGGATGCCATCGCTGCAGTTTGGGGTATTAAATAATTTTCATTTCTAATTATTGGGCGCAGAAATTTCATCCTTCATTTCTTTGAGGCTTCTCTCCTCAGACTTCATTGCACACTAAATTAGGAAATACAAATTGAATCACAACTGTACGCCTCTTTTGCTACAATTTCTGTGTTTAAGTTTATTTTCTGGAATTTAACGTTGTACATTCGGTTACATTATTTATTTCTATTACAACCTTCAGCAAAAGCGTTCGATTATGACTTTACCACTTAAATTTTAACATTAATTAAGGAATTAGGCAAATGACACTAAGCTGGCTTACATTCTTTGATTGAAGCATACTCAATAATTACTGAAGGACGTGCCAGTTTCTAAATTAAAATAGGCATTGCGTTTGTTCCCATCACACTACATATCTTACAGCTATGTTGAAGTCGGCTCGGAATTAATACCCCTTAAATATTTATTTGAATGGTGATTTTCGTACTAATAGAGCGCATAGCTTCTAAGGACGGATTTTCGAAGCAGAGTACTGGTCCACAAAGTAACAGGAAGTGGTCACTAATCAGGAAACAATCTCTTCCTACCAGTACCTTGTCTCCACGGTAGTTGGATTACAGAATGTCACTACCGTCTAACAAGTCTCAGACAAATAATCTATTTTATCATCGCTCCGACTTGTACTTTGGCTAGTTCTTAATACACTTAACAGTACAATATTTATGACATTGCTCATTATACACAACAATAATCAGTCGGGTAAATTCTTGACAATCAAGAGACAGTAAAAAATTTGCCGACACCAAAGCAACAGAATGATATAAAATATATGAAAAGTGACCACGATTTTTAAATCTTTGTCACATAAAATTATTGAGAAACAGCACAGCACAATATTTAAACAGGAAGAAAAGCATGCATATTCCAATTATGGAATAAAATAAAATCACGTAAGAAGACGCCTGTGAAATGAAGAACTTTGAACATCTGACCTTCAAGTTGAAGGCGCCAAATTTATCACAAGGAAATGAAAGGGAAAAACAAAAGTGTCATTTGGAAGTGAGGTAAGTAAATAAAACACAAGTTTTCAGACCGCTTATAATGAACACAAGAAAAGTGATTATTCAGTGTAGATTACAAATCACCTTACCACATTTGGCTACCATCTACGAGGATAAGCTCCGTTAGGTTTATTCAAGGTACACTCAAATTCATAAAATTTCCTAATAGGAAAATTCCTAAGTTCAAAAAGTTGCACGAAACTGAACCAATATATAAGTCACAAGCAAAATAGATGAAAAATTTGTTTTAAATTTGCATGGAGTAATGGTTCGGTGTATCTAAATTGTAGAAATTTTCGAAATTTTAAATTTTCGCGTCGACCATTTTGTATGAATCTGAATGAGAATGGAATATGAATCTCAATCCCATGATTTGAAACCGGTATCCTCTCAATTTTGACAGAAGAGTGCTCTCCCTGAGCCATCGTGTCTTTCATTGTGCTATTATTATATTTATGTAGTTCAACAGTAGTAACCAATGTCGTTCATAGTCCTTATGATATAATCTTCATGGTAACAAAGGGTACTAAATACGATTCGGCAGTATTTACATTCGGCAGGAAAAAAAGTTCCTTTGAAGAAATGCAAAATTATGCGTAGTTTCGGAGATACAGGTCAAAGTCACGGAAGCATCGTCACAAATGACGTAATAGCTCGACACATAATGACGTAAGCGGTGTCAGCTTAGCAAATCACACTTGAAGTAGTAGTACCAGATTCATCCATTTATGCAATGCTTTTGATTGAGGGAGTGCCACATAGGTTTCGCAACCTAAGAATTTAAATGTCAAGAAATTAATTACATCGTTTAACAAGGCTAAGCTGTATTCGTTATAACGGTCTTATTTGGCTCTTAACCTCAGCAACACAGCGGGCAAGCACGGCTCTCAGAGACAAGATGTAGTGAAAGGTATATGAGCTACTGGTTCCGGTCCTCCGAAGAGAAACGGTCGCCGGAGGCCCAAAGGTTGTGAACTGGAGATGGTGAGCTACTGGTTCCAGACCTCCGAGGAGATATGGTCGCCCGCGGCCCACAGGCCGGGAAGATAGGAGGTGGTGAGCTACTAGTTCCGGACCTCCGAAGAGATACGGTTGCTCGCGGCCCACAGGTTGAGATGAATGCAGGAGTGTTGCAGATTCCGTATCTCAAAGAGAGATACGGTCGTCCACAGTAAGTGTTGGGAAAAGGATGTAAACAAGGGGGGTAATGCCCGCACTGCGATGTGTTCAACGCTGCAAGTTCCACTCCTCGCATGAGAAGTAGTCACTTGGGTAATCCCACGAAGCTGAAGAGAACTCGTCCGATAATAAAAATCACGTGGTTTGAAAGAATACTTGCTTCATTGTTTCAAAAGCAATAAACCACTATTTGCACCGGTCTAACGGCTGCTCGGGTTATACAGAGGGATACAACAAATTAAGATGACTGTTGTTCTACGTAATTAAAAAAAACTATAAAATGAAATATTCGTTAATAACAAATTAAGTGTGAAGCTTATTATCCAAACGTCCCTTGTCCACAAAAGTGTGAAATTGAGCTATTGGCATGATTTAATTCATTTCATTATTTTCTCATATATTAGCAAAGATTAATGAATCCAGAACGCCTGTAAAATCATTCAATTATCAAAAGAAATAAGTGTATAGAAACAGTAATTAACAGTAGAAACTGAATATATTTTATCTTTGCCAATTCGTTTTTTTTTCTTTAACGAAAATGGAAAATCTTGGTAAACTGAAACTTTTAGTACTATTTCTAAGATATTCATGGGTGCAGATTTTCCCTATCATTGAAAAATAAGAAGTGTATATTGTTTTTCTTCATTACCCAACATTTATGGCTTTTGGACAAGAGACATTTTGATATTAAACTCCACAATTACAATATTTGTCTATCAATATTAGTAGTTAAATGATAATAAAAGTTTATTTAAAATATGCTGAATAAATAACAAATCTAATTACTGAAAGATACGAACTTGTGCGCCATCTATTGAACTACATGTGAGATACAATTTTATATAACTAATTGGTGTACAGCAAACGGGCGGAAAATCAGCACTTTTACATATGGCGCCCGATCGTGGCTCCGAAACCATGGCCTATCGTATTCCTGAACAAATTACACCATCATATAGAAAACATAGGAATTTTCATACACCATCATAAGCATTTAAATTATACACATACACGTACACTTCAACAAACAAAAAGCAAAAGAAGAAATAATCTTAAATGCATATATACAACAGATACGGCATCTCTTGTCTCACCAATGTTTAAGTACCTGACCAGATCATAGCTCAGTCCATTTGATATTCTTTTTACGGTTACCCGAATGGTCGATATGAAGGGTGCTTTCGGATGGTTTGATGCGGAAAGATGTCTTGTCGGCGACAGCTTCGTGCCAGAATTCTGGGGAACATAGCGAAACATCCTAGTCGGGATCGACCAATGCTTTCACCGGGGAGTCTAGTGTGTACATACTAAATGCGTAAATGTCCTTCTCCTTCTGGAAACGTTTTCCTTTCCTTTTTATATTCTGGGCGGAAATTTGCTTCGCCATCCCATTCATTGACTTTAATATGATGAATTCCAATCCTCATTATCTCTAGGTTTTCTGTTGACTGTCCTCCCTCTCTTTCTTTACGTTTTATTTTCATGTCTTCCTCTCTTGTTTTCCTTTCTCTCTTCCTCTTCTTTATCCTACTCATTTCTTCTCCCAAACACACTCTCTATGTGCGTGTGTGTGTGTTCATTCTATCTTTGTGGTTTATTATAAACGTGGCTCATTAATGTTCTAATTATTAGGTTATATTTGATATAGGCGGAATCCAGTTTGACTTGCTACATTTTTGTAAATTTAAATTTTTATTTTGTTTCGAGATGAGAAATGTTTTCTTATATTATATGGAAACAATTGTTTATTTTCTTATATATACTGTTTTGTTTTTATTTTCGAGTTGATCCTACCAAATGCTAAACCAACGCTCTACCACTGAGCCGCGACCGCACGATTCGTGGATTGGAGTTTTACCGAAAAAGTGCATTTGGTCGATGGTGACTCAAAAAGGTAGCCAATTTGCTCTTGAAACATGGACAGAACGAAAGAAAATCAGGGTTCAGTTAAGATTAAACTTGGTTCAAAATGAATGTCTGAAAATTACAAGCCATATATATATATTCCACTTTTTAGTTAGATTTCGAACAAAAATCTACGTATTGAGATCGGTACGATATATACCAGGATGGATATATATATAAAAGTCGCTAGTGGCCATAATTTTGAAGATATTTGAACCAAATTTTATTATGTTATTTCTAGGCTTAATAGCTCGGCTAAGTTCGTTAATGAGCAAAATCGGCCCAAGGGGGTGGTCGGGGGAGGGGGTTGAAATTTTGAAAATATATCCATATACTGACTCATCCATATAAATTCACAGACCAAACTACTGGAGCTAGACACCAAATTTGGTATGAAGGTGTAGGACTATGAGTAGGTAAAGGGAAAAATTCGACATTTTGAAAAAGTCGCCATCTTGGATCTAAAATGGCCGCTAAACCCATTGTTGTATAGAATAGAAAGCTTAAACCGCTGGAGCTAGCGAGATGAAATTTGGCATCAAGGTACCACATCACTAGTAGATTGCGAAAATATTACAAAATGTATCCAGAGACGCCATCTTGGTTACATAATGGCGTACTCTAGAAATCCATTTTCCACACCGTTTCAGCTAGAGATGCGAAATTTGGTATGAAGGTACATGGTGACTATTAGGTTGAGAAAATATTAAAAAATGTTGAAAACGTCGCCATCTTGGATCCAAAATGTCTGCAGAACCCATTGTTGTATAGAATATACAGCCTAAACGGCTGGGATTACTGAAATGAAATTTGGTGTGAAGATACAATATTATTAGTAGGTTACGAAAATGTTATATGATGTATCCAAAGACGCCATCTTGGATCCAAAATGGAGAACCTAAAAAAGCCATTTTCGACACCGTTTGAGCTAGAGATCGAAATTTTGCATAAAGGTATATCTTAACTAGTAGTTTAAGAAAATATTACAAACTTTTAGGAAAGTTGCCATCTTGGAACCAAAATGGGCGTCCAAAAAATCATTTTCGACACCGTTTGAGCTAGAGAAATGAAATTTTATTTGAAGGTGTACCTTCACGAGTAAGTCACGACAATATAATAAAACGTTAAAAATGTCGCCATCTTTAATCCAAAATGGCCGCCCGAAAACCCATTTTCTAAACCACTAAGGCTAGACAAACGAAATTTGGTATGAAGGTTTACCATGACAAGTAGCTCACAAAAAATTCTGAAACTCCCCCGGTGGGTGGTATATTTGTACCATGGAGGCGCAGTCCGCAAGAGAGTGTCTGATTACGATAAAGGGGGCGCAGCCCCCCCCCCCCAGCGAAGCAAGGCGAATATATATATATTTACACGCTAGCGGCCATAATTTTGAAGATATTAAAACCAAATTTTATTATGTTATATCTTGGCTTAATAGCTCGGCTAAGTTCGTTAATGAGCAAAATCGGCCCAAGGGGGTGGTCGGGGGAGAGGGTTGAAATTTTGAAAAAATGATATATCAACCCCTATGGTATTTAGAGGGAAACTTTGTCTGCGTAAATCATAGTATTTCCTTTGAAGTTTACGGTGACATCATCGATTCAGGGGTTGTGGGAGTGTGGGGGGAAATTCAAAACTTTAAAACCACGTCTTGTGTGGGGTATCGTTGAAAAGCTCTTGTTATATGTAAATCCCAGTAAAGATGTAGGAGTTAGATAGGATTTTTTCGATGAATTACGAAAATGCCATCTCATTCTGATTGCTGTCTGGAAGACGAACTGCTCTTGAAAGTCTCTCCTGGAAAAGGGAACCTGACCAAGAAGTCCACGAGTATGGTTCCCTGTGGAACGTTTTGAAGTCCTAGGTAAGTACAAAAATCTTTTATCTTTTAATTAAACCCATGACTTCTACATTCAGATGGACATAGCAAAATAAAATTGTAAAATGTTAAAAAATGAAAAGAGCAATGAAAAGAAACTTTGCATGAGAAAACTGAATCCTTTAGGACAGATAATGAAACTACTGGATCTCTAAAATTGCGAATGGTTTCTATGCACAACTACAGTGTATACTACCTGAAAGAATTACAAAGCACACAAGGTGATAGGAGCGGATTTAAAATAAATCTACTATAATATTTTCATTGTCTTACTATGAAACCTTACTCCTACAGACTCATAAACTAAATATATTGTGAAAATAAATTATTAATAATGAGAAATGTAGTACTTTCTGTGTAAATATTTCATTCAGAGGTTATAAAAAGTCTTTCTAAACTTAGAATTCCATGCCCACGTGTCGATTATGTTATTTTAACTGGGAGACATTTTCCTAACAAATGACAACTAAAAAAATAAATGAAGTTAAATTGTTACTCAATTTGTAACAGTGTCATCAGAACAGTTTTGATACTTCAAGTTCATGTTAGATCAAGATGTCAACTACTCTTGAAAACTAGTTAATGCTTTGTAAGAATTGAAAAAAAATGTTAGCCAACAATAACTCTTGGAAACCAGCTATCTAATGAAGAATTTGTTTTACCTCTGGGACAAGTTTAAGAAAATGTACTTCCTTAGTATTTAAGATCAGTGTTTCAAAATCGTTAATATATACTTTAACACTTTAAAGTCATATTAAATTTTTTGTTTCTGCTATCATCATTTGTAGACAAGAAAAAAGTTCGTTGAGCACACGTGCACAACTGGAAAACATTAAAAAAGGAAAGGAGTTACTAGGAGTTGGTGAGGGGTTTCCTAAAGAATTAAGAGGGTAAAGAATCAGAAGGGAAGAAATACTACTACTACTACTACTACTACTACTACTACTACTACTACTACTA
>JAGDQP010035007.1:0-19804 GCA_022664845.1 Lepisma saccharinum | reverse complement strand
TATTATTATCCTGGGGTAAAATATTCCGGAGGTAAACTAGTCCCTCATTCGGATCTCCGGGCTGGGACTGCTTCAGGGGGCTCTATGAACAGGATTAAGAAAGACCTTAGAATAGGAACGTGGAACGTACGAACATTATACCAGACGGGCGCTCTTCAGGTGGCGGTACGCGAGACCGAGAAGTACGAGCTAGACATATTAGCGATACAAGAAGTTCGGTGGGAGGGTCAAGATAGCATCCCACAGGGCAAGTACACTTTCTACTACGGGGGAACACAGTCTCACGATTTTGGAACAGGGTTCCTCATTAAGAATAGTATCCTTCAGGCGGTTCAGAATATAGAGTTCGTAAACGAAAGACTATCGTACGTTACGATACGTACTCGATGGGGTAACACGGTTTTATTAAACGTCTATGCTCCGACCGAGGTGGCTACTGATAACGACAAAGATATATTCTACGATGAGCTAGAAAGGTTGTTTGACCGATTACCGAAGTATAATTCGAAAATTGTGTTGGGTGATTTCAATGCAAAGGTAGGGAGGGAAGAAAAATATAGACCTACTATAGGCAAATACAGTCTTCACGAAAAGACCAACAACAATGGAGAAAGACTGATAACTTTCGCGATTTCGAAAAACTTACTGGTAAAGAGCACGTACTTTGAACACAAAGACATACACAAATACACATGGGTATCTCCGGACGGCAAAACTCTCAACCAGATCGATCACGTATTAGTAGACAGACGAAGACACACCAACATAATGGACGTTAGGTCGTACAGAGGAGCGGAAGGTGACACCGACCATCAATTAGTGATCACAAAAGTAAGGGAAAAGTTATGCATCGCGAACAGAGAAAGCAAGGGATCAAAACAACTGAAATTCGAAGTGAAACTATTAAATAATCCGAGCATAAAAGCAGATTACCAACTCGAACTCTCAAATAGGTTCGAAATCCTAGCCGACTCGAGTAATAATAATGATGATATTAATAATGAAATTGATGTAAGTAAGATGTGGGAGGCAATTCGTGAAACAATTAAGAGCGCAGCGAAGGAACGCGTAGGTGAGAAGAAACAACAGAAAAACAAACCTTGGTTTGATGAAGAATGCATTAAACTTCATGAGAAACGAAAACAAGCAAGGCAACGATGGCTAAGTAATAAAAGCGAAGCAAATACCAACCACTACAGTAACGCGAAACGAAACGCCACACGCGGGTTCAGAAACAAAAAGCGAGAATATCTGACGCAGAAGATTCAGGAGATTGAGGAAAACGGGAAGACAAATAACATACGAGATCTATACAAAGGGGTAAACTCGTTAAGAAAAGGTTACCAGCCGAGGTTAGGAATGATTAGAAATGAACGTGGAGATCTTCAGGCGGATCCGACTAAAATTATCGATGTGTGGAAAAGTTATTTCGACAAACTTCTTAATGTACACAGCGGGGAACAAACAGAGGAATTTGAAATCCATACCGCAGAACCGTGGATTCCCGAACCTAGCGAGATCGAGATCGAAATGTCGGTTAAGAAATTGAAAAATTTCAAATCACCAGGAATAGACAATATTCCAGCCGAATTAATGAAAACAGGAGGAACGGCACTAATCAAGGAACTACATAAATTGATAAGTGCTATATGGAGAAAGGAGGAGCTCCCAAAGGAATGGAAAACATCAATAATTGTTCCTATTTACAAAAAAGGCGATAAGTCGGAATGCAATAATTACCGCGGAATCTCGTTACTTCCAACTTGTTACAAGGTATTAAGTAATATTCTGTTAACACGCCTAAATATATACGTAGATGAAATAATTGGAGATCACCAATGTGGATTTAGAAGAAATAGATCCACGTTGGACCAGATTTTTGCTTTGAGACAAATTTTGGAGAAGAAATGGGAATACAATGGGACGGTTCATCAGCTATTCATTGATTTTAAGAAAGCATATGATTCTATCAAAAGGGACAAGTTATACAGTATCCTGATACGATTTGGAATTCCGAAAAAATTGGTCCAACTAGTGAAGATGTGTCTCAGCGACCCCATAAGCAGAGTGCGGATAGGTAATAATATGTCAGATAGTTTCAAGATCCGCAACGGATTGAAACAAGGCGATGCCTTTTCACCATTACTGTTTAACTTCGCGTTAGAATATGCGATTTTAAAAATTAAAGGGGACAAAAAGGGACTATCACTAAATGGTTTGAATCAACTGTTTGTATACGCGGATGATGTAGATTTAATAGGGGACGATATAGATGCACTACAAAGCAACACCGATGTCTTAGTAGAAGCGTGCGATGAGATAGGTCTACAGGTAAACATAGATAAAACAAAATACATGATAACAAGCCGAAACACAGGGAATGAAGGAATTAAAAACATAAGAATTAGGGATGAGATCATAGAGAAAGTAAACAAATTTAAATACTTGGGAGCATACGTAACAAGCAAAAATGAGGTCACGGAAGAAATAAAAAGTCGCTTAGTATCGGGGAACGCATGTTTCTACTCAGTCCAAAAACTTCTAACATCGCGATTAATATCAAGGAAATTGAAATTAAAAATATACAGAACGGTTATTCTGCCGGTAATACTTTACGGTTGCGAAAGTTGGAGTACGACCCTAGCAGATGAACATAAATTACGTGTATTTGAAAATAAGGTTTTGAGAAAGATATATGGTCCGAAACGGGACGAGATGACTGGAGAGTGGAGGAGACTGCATAATGAAGAACTCCACGGACTGTACGATTCACCAGATGTTGTAAAAATAATGAAATCGAGACGACTAAGGTGGGCAGGGCATGTAGTTCGGATGGGGGAAAAACGAAGATTATATTCTATCCTGGTTGGAAGGCCCGATGGAAAGAGGCCATTGGGAAGACCGAGACGTCGTTGGGAGGACAATATTAGAAGAGATCTTCGAGAAGTAGGTGTTCGTGATGAAAACTGGCTTGATACTGCCCAGGATAGAATCCAATGGCGAACGTTTGTTACTGCGGCGATGAACTTGCGAGTTCCATAAGCCATAGAGTTAGTTAGTTAGTTAGTTAATTATTATTATTTTACTTTTCAGTACGAATTGTTTAAGAAAAGTATGTCTTTTAAAGTGTTTTTATTATTTTTTTCGAATTATTTCTGTGTTCGGATACTTTTTCTCAAGCTAATATTTTGTGACCCAAATACTGCAATGTTCTGCAACCAGTCAAACACCATTTCGTTGCAGGCTAGTATTTATTTTAGGATAAAGAAGTCCATAGTTTATAAAATATTCAAATGTGCTTTTAACAATAGAATTGTCACCCGACTTACGTCGCTGTGCAAAATTTCATCATTATATGACGTCGGAAGTGAGTTAAATTAGATTTGAAGACGCCACGAACCATCGGGAACTGAAGAAAATAATGTAAAATAGCAGGAAATGGGCTACATGTCGTTCCGGCAACCGGAAAAAGAATAAAGTACCAGTTTACACTGAAACAAAAAATTTCCATTATTAGAGACCGGAAAACAAATTTTAAAAATAATAAACATACGATTTTAGTTTTATTTCAATAAATAAATAAAACGTTTCCAAGTGATAACCAAGTGAGTAACCACAGATTCCAAGTAGTATCACTAAATAAAAGTAGTAATTATAACGAAGAGATGGAATACCATGCATAATTTATAGAGCAGAATACCGTACACGCCTGATTACAGGCGGATCCACAAAGTGACAGCATGCATCATAATTGAAAAAGGGACGATGTACGAAGGTATTTCAAAAACTAATAGCAAATCGAAAATTGTGATTTAGTGACAGTTGAAAATGAACTGTAAGTATTTACTCGCCAACACATTCATCTCCATATTATTGTAACTTTCTTCGATAAGTTTACAATGATTCACACTCTCCGACCACAAAAATGTTAAGAATGCTCGCTGCTACTCTACGACGCAAACCGAGAGACCAGAGTTGGTAGAGCGCTGGCTTAGCAGTCGAGAGATCCTAGGAATGGTGCCAGCGGCAGACCGATCCTGACTTAGGGTTTCCAGGTTTTTTCCTCAGTCTCATCAGGCAAATGTCGAGATGGTACCTACAAACTAAGTCCTGGCCGACTACCTTCCAAAATTCTCTCCCCACCCTATCCCGGCCTGAGCCTAAGATGCCTAAATGCCATAAATTAAAAAACAGGTCACCACAATTTATATGCTGTAGTTGTGCCATCTCTTGGGCACTGTCAACACCTTCGATATGAGTTGTTTTTCCTATTTAATGGGTATGAAATGCCAGGGATACCCTATTTCTGAAATTCAGCGAATTTTCTCTTACTTTTTGCAACATTCTCGTATATATGTTTTAGTATTTTCACAGTGTTTCTTCTATCGAACCAGTCTCGTACTCCTTAGCTTGTCCTTGTTTAACTGACTTCATTTCAATTAATTCTGAAATCCTACAGCGATTGTATTGTTGTTATTATTATTATAAATAAACTGACTTATTGTTAAATCATATTGAAGATTATTAATTCTTTTTTTTTTTATACGAGAAATTGCGTTTTGCTTCAAATGAAGACTTTTAAGAGTTAGTCCAATGGTTAACACGCTCGCTGTGCGTTTCTCGGTTCAAATTCTGTGGAGGTCCATTGAACAAAGTGGTTCCGAGCTAGGGTTACCAACCGTCCGGTTTTTAGAAATGTCAGGCCGGCATTTGTCTTTTTCTTGAAAAAGTTCGACATTTCAAAAATTAACTAAGCAAGACATTACTACACCTAAATCTGCATTGTTTATGTTATTTACGGTAAACTTTATGGTCACGAGCGGTAATTGGTCACATTTATTAACTACTCGAGTGTGTGGTTGGTGGTATTGTCGATATATCGCACTCGACTATTTTTATCTACGTTTGCGAAATTGCGAAAAGTACAAAAATTGGTAAGAACCAACACATCAGCAAGTAATATTTTTGTCCTCCCCAAAACGTTTACCACGAGATAAAAAGGTACATCATGGAAGTGATTGTGCCTAGAAAAAATGTTCATTGCTGCAAATTCATTGTGTCCGGCATTTTTTCAAAAAGCAGGTTTTTTCGGAGTGTGGTCCTGCAACTGATAATTTTCCAGTTGGTAACCCTATTCAGAGCTCACTCTGCCAAAAACTGTAGGTCTCATCCTTAGAAGCTCCTTTATGATGTTAACAGAAGTACTGATTAATGTATTCTCATCCAATCGCTGATTATAGAAAACAACGGAATGTCTGCAAACATTCATTTATGTGATGGCTGGATGAGATTAGTTCCTTACTGGTTGCATTAGAGTGGCTGTACACGAAAAAAGACAGGGTAGAGATTTTTGTCCAATAGGCTAGTCGTGCTATATCCATATATTTAAATAAATGGTGACCATGAGCAGCGTGTAGCCGAGAGAATCATACTCGAATACTGTACATAGGTTTAGTACGGCACCGGGCTGCGTCGCTTTGCTTTTTTGATACTACTACAAGACCTTTGTAATAGTATTAAAATGCGTTTGATGGCATCTTCACTAGCACTGGTGCAGAATGAAAGTTAATGAAAATTAGCATTGCTATTCCGCCGTCCAAATAACGAAGATTTCTTCACTGCAAAGGCGGAGCTGGGTTTCAAAGGAGTTCATGAAAATGCATCCAACAGAATATAAAAGTAAAAGAATCAGCTTTATATGCTTTCTTTTTCTATATGAACAGATTGAACGTGCATGTGTGCGTTTTTGTACGTGTACGTTTTTGTGCGTGTGTGTATGTGTGTGATCTCTGTTCCTAAACGATATCCAATCCTCATCCACATTCTGCTTCCGCGCATGCGCTTGATCGAATGATTTCAAAATTCGAAAAATTTCCTAAACTGCATTTCTCTTTCGCTTTTTGACATTTTTTTTAAAGGAAAGACAAACGCAATAGCATATTAATGCTTATGATACGTACGCGCTATGTTGCTGTATATGTGGCACTGGATACTGGAAAGTTACTGGAAGCATGTATCACCACCCTAGCCAAAAGGTTTTTGCATTCCCCCTTTTACATATATCACGAAGGTTTTACGGGAGGTTGCCTCCACTAAAGCTCTCTCGTAGGGCTCTTTCATTAAGCAACCCTCTCACTCACTCATACGACACCCCCCTCCCTCTCACGCAAACCATCTCCACGCATCTTGTAAATCCGCGTTATTGCACACCAGACAAAAACAGACAAACACGACGCACTGTACACACACACACACACACACACACGAGTGATGCAGTTAGATGTGTCTTTAGTTCAGAGTATAACCAAGGACTACACTAGAGAGTACACACTGTCTAGTCCTTGGTATAACATTGTACAGCTTCAATAGAGGGTGTGTGCCAATTCTTCAGAGGTTTGATGAGGGGCTGATTTGTGCAGGGAATTGGGAGATAGGATCTGCGTTTGTTGGGCGAGCAATCCCATCGCACCATCTGGGACACACACAAAGTCCCTCGTTCTCTTATGGACTTAAAAATCATGCGGGTCCATGATTCGAAATATTGATCCTATTCTACATACGCGAGACAGCTTGCTTTATACTCGGCAGAACTAAATCTAACGTTCGTTTTAAATAATGGCAGTCGTTTCATTTCTAAAATAAGCAGTCATTAGCTAAGGCTTTATCCATCCTTTATTACATCTGGCTGGAAGTTCTGCCTTTAGTTTGAATGAAAAAAATGGCTTTAACCTTAACAACAATTCTTTGGAACTAATATGTAACAGTTCCTTAGTTTTAAGTTATATGTGCTTCGAGTATATAGAAATTGGAACCAAGGTTAATAAGCTACATCTGCACACTATTCTTTGTACTAGCGCTACAGTTACACGAGGAAGAGCATTATTTACCCTTGAGTCATGGGGAAACTAAAATTTATGTTCTTTTGAGAATTCATACGTCTTCTTTAACTGTCAACAGTGACTTCGAGAACGTGCATAGTTAAATGTACTTACGTTTTTTGGTAGGCTCTATATTATGTTCCTCTCATTTCCCTTAATCTGAATCACATACTGTTTACCTATGACATGGGCGTTCTTTTACGTTATTTCATATTGAATATAAGGTACAGACAGTGATTCCACGAGAGCCCCCGCGGGGGCCAAATCCTCGAGAGCATCCGCCCCCCATCTTTATAATTTTTTACGGTCAAAATCATTAGAAACTCTGCAAAACTCCACTTACTCCCCCCAATTTTGACTTTACTCCCCTAAACTGAAGTTCCTGGCGGAATCCCTGAGTACAGGGACCCAATATGGCCTACCTAAGCTAAGATTGTCTGCAGCACTGGCGTCTCCGTCTTCTGGCTTTTGTTTAAAACACTCTTTATATATCTTCTACACACACACCTTCCGCCATCTGTCGGATTTAACATGTATTACAACAAATACAGCGAATGGGCCATTGCTTCCTATCTTTGTTTGGTCTCCGTACCTTAGTTCACAATATGAAACATTAAACCGAGTAGCTGTAACTCAGTGGTAGAGTGTTGGCCTAGCATTCAATCCCGACTGAGGTTTATCCAGGGCTTTTCCTCAGTCACACTAGTCAAATGCTGGAATGGTATCTTCAAATTAGGCCTTGTACGATTCCTTCTATCTTCGAACCCTGAATCGCTCATTTGTTCCAGAACTTCCAGCGATCACCAGTTGAATCCAGGAGCATATAAACAATAAAGACATTTAAAAATTACTTTCTACTTGTAAAAATATGTGCTAGTACTAAATTTTTGCCAGATGGAATTTTCTAATTTCAATTTACTTAAGACCTATTGCCATCTTTGGCTCTGGCCGGGATAAATTAGGTAGAGGATGGGGAAGGTAACGGCCAAGGCCTTGCTTGAGGTGCCATCCCAACATTCGCCTGGTGAAACTGAAGAAAACTCTGGAAACTGCGGCCAGGATGGTGGCTGCGGGGTTCGAACACACGTGTCTACTCATTACCGATCCTAAGTCCGTGACGTGATCGCCTTTTGTGCTCTGGCTTTGTACTTCGTGCCGAGGGGCCCGATTAAATATCGTAGTTTAGCAAAGCTGCTATAGCAACGCAATGCAATCCAATTGACCATGAGTTGCTTAGAGTTCGCCTTCAATTTTGTTATGGAATTAAAAAATCCACTGATCACCACTGCGTGAAAGGACATTTGGGTCTCCTTATGCCAAACCCATAGCAAACATTATGAATGTTTTAGCCAAAAGGCAGCTTTGTTACAGACTTTCGATACGGACTTGCAACCAATCAGACACTTCTAAGGCGATCACGTGGGATAAATAGAAAACAAGAAACATGGCGACGTGTAAAATGTTTGTAAATAAAGAAGTTCGTGTACCGTAGATAACTTAGAAAAAAGATTTACAGCGTTGAAATATAAATGATTGTGAAGATGATAATTCGATTGTGATAGACATCTAGAGACTCCTCCGACTCTTTCAATCCGTATGTGAGGTGATGTACATTAGAATAATTCTAGCCGTAGCTCAGTAGCGTAGATAGGAATTTCTCAAGGGAGGGGATATATAGAAAATATCATCCTTGGCAGTTATGCAACCCAGCACAACATTATATATATAATTTTAGCACAATTACGGTATGGTGCGTAAATGTATTAAATGCGTGAATATATTATATCCGTATAATTTGCTTAGTTCAGCCATAATTCTAATACAAATTTAGCCATATTTGAAACATCAGGTTTGATTTTGGCAAGAACGAAGTTCCTCGACCAACATTTACTAATGCTTATACGCTCACTTTGATGACAGTATTCTCTTGTAAAACTACCAGTCCCTTCAGACACATTTGAAAATTTGAAGTTTTCAAGGATATCCATATTTATTCGTTTCAGAGTATAAAGTATAATCTTTGGCGTAGATGTGGGTGCAGGTTGTACCAAATCTGAAGCATTTTAGAAAGCTTGGAAATCTGATCTGCACTTTTATTAGTTTCGCTTTCGAAAGTTGCAACTAGTGTGTCAAATTTTCGAAATGTGGAATTTCGAAACTACAGGGTGCCGAAAGCGTGGGAAAATGATACTTAGAGTTTCATATTTCTAACACCACGAACAGTAGAGCTGATGCAGCGTGGTATTCTCAAAGACTTTAAACCTAATCTATTTGAAAAAGTATATTTCAAAATTCCGCAGTGTGCACGCAAGGGATTCCCCAAAGGAAGTAGTGGATTCCGGAATATTTCTGAAGTAGGGGTAGGTCGAAATGAGCATGAGTTAAAAGACTTCCCGTGTAAGGACGGCATACGTCATCCCCAGCATCCAATCGGACAATGATATTCGATCTCTTCGATAACAAATAAATAAAACATTGGATGAAGTTATGCAATTCTTACTCCTGCTTGATATTAAATTGCGCCTTGTTCTTTTATTTAGAAAATCGCTCGGTGTAGGGAATGTACTTGAGATATCGAGGTGCCGCAAACGAATTATTCTTTCCTGCTGAAACCCTTTCCTGCTGATATTCATGCTCATTTCGACCCATCTTTACTTTAGAGAATTTTTGGGAATCCCTTGCGCGCCCATTGTGGAATTTTGAAAGATGCATTTTGGGATAGTGCATATTTAGTCTTTGACAGAACCATGCCACGTCAGCTCTACTTTTCGTGATGTTAGATATATGAAGCTCTGAAGTTCATTTTCCAACGCTTTCGGATCTCTTAAGCTTCGAAACTAAACACATTTCAAAAAATTGTCTCAGGAATTTTCGTCTTGTTTTGATGCGAGAAATCACCTCCAGAAGTTTGTCGGTGTCATTTTAAAAGACTTTTTTTGTTTCTTTGTTTTTAAAGATCTTCTTTAAACCTCTCCCAAATCCGTGAACAGTGAAAACTCTAAGAAAAATTCGGGATACATACTCATAAGTGAAAGAGCAAGTCTTATGCTGTAATTAGACTTCATTTTCTGGACTTTTGTAAATATTTTCATAGACTTTCCAAACTCAAATATGCTGCAACTTGCTTTGCTTCTCTTCAGACAATTTGCTTTAGCTCTTTCAAACTTTAGAACAGCATCTTTGCCATTATTCACAGCTTTGGCATTATTCATTCGTTTCTAATGTAACGGGGACGTCTGTTAACGTTATTTCTTCTCTACGTCGAAAATAACTGCTTCAACCATAGATTTTAAATGTTTTATATTCAAATTTTTCTCCGTTCTATGCTTGTTGAGACAATCAGTACAGGAATTACTACATTCTTCATTACTGTCTAGAAATCGTCTTTTTTCATTCTTTTTTATTACCGGCACTATCGATACTATTGTCAAAGAATTTTTATTTTACTGGTTGTCCTAATGGTTACCACATCTACCTAAATGTGAAACTACAACGCAGAATGTACAATACGACCCTTGTCTGTTTATGAATAAACTTACAATTATATCGGGATGGTCGTTAGCTACTTTCCTTCCAAGTTCATAAAGGTGGAGTCAGGGGGGTATATGCCCCATATCCCTCCCTTACCTACGCCACTGCCGTAGTTAACTTACTTACTCTATGGCTTACGGAACTTGCAAGTTCATCGATGTAGTAAAAACGTTCGTCACAGGATTCTATATCCTAAGCAAACTCAAGCCAGTTTTCATCACATACACCTACTTCTCGCGGATCCCTTCGAATATTGTCTTCCCAATATCTTCTCGGTCTTCTCAACGGTCTCTTTCCATCCGGCTTACCAACCACGATGGAGTATAGTTTCTCCCCCATCCGAGCTACATGGCCTGCCCACCTTAGCCGTCGCGATTTCATTATTCTTACAACATCGGGGGAGTCGTAAAGTTCTTTATTATAAAGTCTCCTCCATTCTCCAGTCATCTCGTCCCGTATATCTTTCTCAAGACCTTATTTTCAAACAAACGTAATTAATGTTCATCTGCTAGGGTCGTACTCCAACTTTCGCAACCGTAAAATATTACCGGCTGAATAACCGTTCTGTATATTTTCAATTTCAACTTTCTTGATATTAATCGCGAGGATAGGAGTTCCTGGACTGAGTAGAAACATGTGTTGCCCGATCCTAAGCGCCTTTTTGTTTCTTCCGTGACCTCGTTTTTGCTTGTTATATATGCTCCCAAGACCTTGACCTTACTACTCCGTAATTGAAAGTTATTGTGAATATTTCACACCATTTATTTTTCAAAATAGAATTTGTATCATTTCTTTTCTTTTTCATTTTTTTTTTGTATGATATATCATATCTACTTCACCCGCAAAAAGAAAAAAAACTGTCGATCACGAACGGTTCAGAGTAAAAGTGCGCTCTTCATACGAACTAGCGATCGTAAGCTTCTCCAACATTTGAATAGTCATTGCATTCTCATGGGCCCAGACGAAATTATTCTTTCTGAATCTCAACTATACCGCTTGACACGCAGTTCTTTCCAACTTGGATTTTTTTTTGTTCTTTCTCGACGAATGCTCATACGTAGTCTAGCTAGACTCAGAGGACCACAAACGCAGACCTCCGCGGACCACAGTTTGCGGAAAGCTAGACTAGTACAACGAAAGCTTTCCACCCAGCAGATATTCAGAACAAAATTTTATTAGACAAGTTTTGTTATATTTTGGGGAAACGAAAGCTCTATCGTCTTTGTCAGTAACGTCACTGAAAATTTTCACGCAGCTAGTTTTTTCCAACTTTTTTTTTTTCATGAACGGACTGAAGATTTGTAGAAGTTTGAAAGGGAAAATACGTAGCTTAGTGATAAAGGTGACGGAAACCAGTTTTGAACCCTACAAAGCAGAGTAGAATTCCAGCGATCTCTCTCCTCCAGAGTCTGTTTCCCCTTCCTTCTCTTTGGATTCCCATTTTCCGGGAGGAAAATTTCACTAACAAGAGATTGGCTTTATGCAACGGAAATCGATTCCAGCGAGGCTTCTTCTCCAGGTGGCGCCCTTTCCCAAGTGGACCAAGATTTTCCTTCCGTTCCGTCCGCATCGACTGCCAAGGAAGTCTCCGTTCTCTTCTCTTGCAGAATGACCTTACACGTTTACATGAACCCATCGACCCGCGCAGGCACAGGCGACCGAGCTGCAAGAAAATTGGCATGCCAGAGCTAAGATACCACTAACGAAGTTCCCTCCGAACGCGTGGATTTCGGTTTCTTTCCCTCAGCTTCTTCTTGGCAAGTACACCTTGGAACGTCCGAGTCTGTCTCTTTTTATCAACAAACATCGTCCAAATCCACACACAAAGAGACAGTTAGTTTAGTTAATGA
Organism: Lepisma saccharinum; assembly: GCA_022664845.1. NCBI lineage: Eukaryota > Metazoa > Arthropoda > Insecta > Zygentoma > Lepismatidae > Lepisma > Lepisma saccharinum. The sequence goes on along the minus strand of JAGDQP010035007.1, from coordinate 7,545 downwards.
GACTGGAAATTAATCTTTCCATGGTAATGATTAATTATTCATTTTATATAAAACTGAAATAAAAGTGCAGAGTGGAGGAAGAGAAAGGGGTATGTACATTTTATAAAACGAGTTTGCACTCCTAACATACACTACACAATGACAAGCTAACACCTCAGAAAGTTTGAGCCGAAAAGCTCAAATAATCACCCAGTAGTAGCGGTTCTAAGAGTATGAAGTACATTGGAGTGAATGAGAGAAATGGATTTTAAAATATGTTTTGCAAGAAATCGCCTTTTACACACATAGCAGGCCGCGGTGGCTCAATTGGTTGAGCGCTCACCTCTGGTGCTAGCGGTCGTCGGTTCGATCCCTGCTCATGCCATGTTGGCTTTGTAGTGAACCAACACCATGTCTGTGGATTTTATCGGGGTTCTTCCGTTTCCTCCCACTTTCTTCATTCCGCCAATTCATCCCATGTCCATCTGACCTGAGTCAAAGTTGGATAAAGGCCTAAAAACTAAATTCAAAATTCAATTCATGGACATATTCCCTTCTTTCCCTGTACTCTTCAAGTGCGAATGGAACATCTGCATGTGTGGAGATTGCCAAGTTATTCTTTCACAAATTGTAAGGCAAAAAATACTCTGATTTGTTTTCTCTGATCCATAGTTTTCAAGTAATTGAAAGAAGAAGAGTATGAAGATGGCAACGCTGAGGGTCTCATTTTGTCCTGCTCTGTATAGACTACCAAATTTAAGATTTACGTTCGATATCTACAGGAAGAAAATAAAATATATTCAATCCACTACTGGATGAGGTCTCTCCCGAAGGGAGTAGTTGGTGCACTGCTCCCACGCTGACCTGATGCATTGGGAGAGGAGAACCGAGGCTCTCAACTGTGATCGCCATCGCCACTGTCTTCTATTCGCAGCAGCTCCCAAATTGCATCACGATGCTGGGTGGGAACTTTGGAAAAATTCTCCTGGCAAAGCTAGGAATCGAATCCGGGACCCCACGATCAACAGTCAGCGACGGTAGCCAGTAGACCAGCGGGGCGGTCAGGAAGAAAATAACTATTTATATTTAAAGTTAAATTATTATTAACCACCGTTCCCCAGCTAGATGTAGAAATAAACTCTTGGAAATGTTTGTGTGAAAGAAGTACTGAACGATTTCTGCAGGTTAATGCACCCTGTCATCGGTTCGGGAGCATTTTTGGACAGTTCAAGTGGAAGATGGTGCCACCACATTTGCACAACATGAAGACAATTGGTGGCCGTCAGGAGATGGTTAAAAAGCAGGACACTTGACAAATTAAATAAAATAGAAAATCGAAATATGAGACTATTTTGTTTAATTAACAATAACTTTCGTTCATATTACGAAACGATAAGTTGAGGTTAACAAATACGTAAAATAATAATAATAATAATACACAGCAAAAATAGCAGCGTACATTTTTGTTGTCCCACCATTTTTCTGGGTTAACACCACGACACAAAGGGTATTCATTTCTGTAATTCAACAGAATGGAGGGTATCATACTAGCACTATCAGAGGGTTGAATCAGCATGAATCACAAGTGATGGTCGCCATGGTACACCGGAAACACCCCTATTTTTTCTGTGTGCGAAGTTTAAAGTAGTTATTACGCTTAGTGCCCAACAGGACTACCAGCGAGATTAGTTTACTGTAGTCGCTAACTTACGTTTGTAGAATGTATCCACATATTAAAGCTTCTACCTTATTGTTCCTATTTCCTTCCTTCTCGCGCCGCTTTGAGTAGACATTTACGCTCTATTATAATTTAACGCGTACACAGTTCATTTGATTCAATACACAGTTTATTTGAGTCAATACACGGTTCATTTGAGTCAATACACGGTTCATTTGATTTAATACACAGTTCATTTGATTCAGTACACGGTTCATTTGATTCAATACACGGTTCATTTGATTCAATACACGGTTCATTTGATTCAATACACAGTTCATTTGATTCAATACACGGTTCATTTAATTAATATTTTATAGCTTCTGTTTCTATTGAAAATCAAGGGATTCGTTCAATTAATTCCGACATTTATTCTGCAGGAAAGCTTTAAAGATGTCACTGCACCTTGAACTCTCCAATTTAAACCAAAGGAGATCAGACTTAACTGTGGAAACATGAGGTGAATTTGGCGATTTTCTCTCCAGATCTAGATTGCAATCAAGCGGTTAGAAATTTACTCTAACCTTGCAAATGGCTTATTCCCTTATATTATTACCTTATGATTAATCAGTAAGGTTATTAAGACCTATTTAAAGTTATTTTACTCGCACTAAGAAATTGCTTGGCTAGAGAATCTTAAATTAAGAATCACCATTCATATATTACGATAGTAGGGGAGACCGGGGTATTCACGAACACTTAAGCTTTCACCATAATTAACTCTTTTGTTTTTGGAAAAATAATTAAGGTTTCTTGTGTACAGAAAGCTTGTAGTTTTTCCTGTTTACTAAAGTGCAGAGGAAAGACAAAAGTAACAGTTTTCAACAAATCAGTGAGATTTTTTAAAAATGTACCTATGTTCGGGATTGCCCCAGTGGTCCGGGTAATCCCAAACATACTGTTTACTTTAAACTTTCCTTTACGAAAGAAGCGAAATGTATTCTTTATTAGTTCAATGTTAAAATGCGGTTAATAGGCTGAACAAAACTGGCTAACTGCTAATGGACTCTACTAGGCTAAATAAATTTGTAAAACACTCTTGTGAATCACACACAGAAAAAAATTGCATGGAATGCTTTCATAAAAATGAAAACATTATTTTGAAGTAGCCCTACAGAAATCACTCACATATGCATTAGATTTTCGTTCCCAAAAACTGCAAGCTTTATGAGTCCAATTCGTACAAAGGCGTTTGAACATTTGTACCATAACTCTCTATCTTTCCCGAACTCGCCACAAATACAACAAACTTCTTCGTTATTCTCCTCTACTCCATCTAAACTCAAAATGTCCTCGAGATCGCGTTCCTCGTCACTGACTTCTGTTGTAGACATATCTATTTATCCTGAAGAAGTGTCGTGTGACATCAGAGAGGGCTTGAAAAGCGATTTTCTGACAGTCTTCGTGTTTTTGAATGCAGGAGCTGATTTCGTCAAACTCTTCAATTTTTTCTTCATCTCCCTTTTCTTCTAAAGCTTGTTTCATAGGTGTTGCAGCCAAAACCTGTGAATGCTGTCTTTTTGGCCTATGCGTGAAGTGGTCATAGCTGAAGAACAAGCAACTGGAGAAATATGTGCTACCTGGACATAACCTGAAGTGTTCATTGAAGGACCAACTGCAGTGGGTGGACTATCTGCTACACAGGTGGATATACTGGCTGTTACAGATGAAGTATCTGCTGTTGCTGATGTAGCTCGGACGGATGAACTTGTTGCTGCGACATATGAACTTACTGCTGCTGCGACAGATGAACTTCCTTTTGTTGCGACGGGTGAACATCCTGTTGCTGCGATGGGTGGACTTACGCTTATTCCAATAGCGTCAAGCTCGTCATGAAAAATGTCCGGATTTAGAGGGTAAATTCCAGCGGCCCTAAATCCTGAAACTGCCTTTTCTATGTTCGCAACCGTTAGGTAAGCTTTCTTGAAAATTGTTGGTACATCTGAAGTCAAAACCTTTGGGAACTCCTTCATGTAAACATCACACTCTTTGTTATATGCGGTCCGTAGAAAGTCAGATCCAACGGCTGCAATCTATGCGACGTATGAGGTGGTAGAGAGAGCATTACCACACGATATGCTTTACAGATTTCGTGTGCTGCTAAAGAGATATGGCTGGAATGGTTGTTCAATATTAGAACTAAGTCGTCTTGGATCGGCTTCACAAACTTTGTAAAATGCTCAAGTCAGGAGAGACAAAAAACTCCTCCGTCATCCATCCTGACTGTGTGCAAGCGTACAAAGACCCCTCCGGGCCACCCTGCCGACAGGCTGCTTGGTGTCTTTTCCCAGGAAAGATGATCATGGGTGGTACATAAGATCCTGCTGCATTCATGGAACAGCAAATGGTAATCGTTCGCCCTCGCTCCCCCACTTGTTGCGAAACCAACTTGCTTTTGGCCCTTTTGCGCTAAAATGTTACCTGGTTACCTGGTTTGGACACAAGTAAGTCCACTCTCGTCTACATTGAATATTTTACAACTTGGGAACTTATGTTTGTCCATTACTGAGGTCAAGTTAGAAATAAACAACTCTAATTCCTTCTTATTAAATCCTGCAATGCGATTTACACTGGTTGCTTCTGGCTTTCTAACACTAACGTTGGGGTTTCGTTTTAAAAACCCAGCCAACCTGTCTGCACCTGCTTCCGTCTTCTCTTGCTTGAATGTGTGAGAAATATTATTTATTTCTGCGTACTCGAAGGCTAATTTCCTTAGGCTCCCCAGGGTGATGCCGTAAAACGACTTTGCCATGCTGATAACGTGTTGAGCAATTTCATCCTCCTGCTCCTTTGAGAAAATAGGTTTCCTACCCATAGACGGAAAGTTAGACCCTGACTTCAATCTTTCGGAGTGTGTCGCCACTGGTATGTTGTACATCCGGGCTGCTTGGCGGAGACTCATTCCTTCATTTCTAACTTTCGTGGCATTTACTAAGTCTTCGTCGGCCCACATTGCCTTATTCGTCTTCCGGTCTGGATTTCTCATCTGAAAAGAGAAAATAATAGGGCTAATATTAGTCTATGTAAATATAAATAGTTAATCGTAGCTACAGTACACTTAATAAAATTACACTAATATAAATACACTAATAAAATTACAGATAGAGACTACACCTAGCCTATTTTGAATTTGTTGTCTGCGTGTTCCACTTGAAGGCAGATCCCTGCTCAGTTTCGTAACTAAGTCAGACGGGGTAAGTCAGCCAGTAGAGCAAGTATGGAGTGATTAGTGACTTTCGTCTTTGAGTCAATAGAAATATCAAAATCCAAAATTAAGAAACTGAAATAAAGGAATAGGTGGGACTTATACAAAGGATATCGTGTAAGCCTAGATCTAGGCTAAACTAGAATAGAGCTAAGGATAATTTCGTTACAAATATATTCAGTTATGTACATGCATGCATATTCACCCACTCATCCTTCATCTACAAGAAGAAACTCCTAATAGCAGCCTATGATGAAGGATCAGATATCTAAAATAGGATTACTGACTATAGAATAATGAAGTAGGCTACTAATGGCCTAAAATAATAAATATAGCAAACTATTCTAATTAATAAAGCTAATAACGCTTATTACCAAGACATGATCTATTTCCTAAACCATTTTCATTAACTTATTACTTACTTTTCAATTTTTAAAAAAAACTTTTTTTTTAATAATTTATTTTACACCATGGGGCAGTCCTGGGTAATGGCAAATATTCTGTCTGGCATTTCCCCATGATACGCCATTTTATTGTTAAAGTTGAAACTAATTGTTGGCTGCATAAGATTACAAAGAACTAATGCTCAAATATAGGGGAATATATAACCTTATCTGTAACAATATAGATACGATAAGAGCCAACTTACCTTGCCCAGATTGTTGAAGCAACGTTATTATAAGCGAATCCACAAAAACAACAAAACGTCTTCTTCCTGGCAATCCACTCAACTGACTTTCACCAAATTTATGCTACACTTTTCCAGGTTTCTCCGCTAGAGTGCAGCAAAATCGTCTGTATTCTAACAGTCTTCCTTGGGCGTAAACTTGGGTGTTCGGCATTATCCCAGTGTTCGCGAATACCTCGGTATCCCCTAGATTTGCACATAATTACACACCTCGTATATTAACTTCAATACGTATTAGACATTCATTACTTTGTTCTAGTTTGGCTTACGCAGTCAAATCTAGACATTCTATTCTTTGCTTGTAAATATCGTTTGAGATTGTATTAAATCTTATTATCGCCAATTAAAATATTTTTAGATCTCTTGTCTTCATAATGTAGACATGATTAACTGTAAGTTGATTTGTAATTTCTTGTACATATTGGTCACTTGTTCAACTTGCCCGGAGTTACTCTATTTTATAAGTCTGTTAGAGTTTCTAGCGAAGCACGATATTCGAACTGAAGATTGTCAACGCTATTCACCTTTCCAGTTATTGTCTTGAAACTCATTTATAGAGTGCTATTAATTTATTTCATAGTGTACAGATGATATTAAGTTATAGAATGACTATAATCAACTTTATATTTGCATTAAGCATTGCCATTCACATGATGGTTTATGAGGGAGACATTTTGAGAAGAGAATATTTATTACATTTTTAAGACGAAAGACTCTGAGAAACTATAATAATACTTGATTAAACATTGTACTGACAAAATTTACCAGTTGAGTTGTGAGAATTACACGAACATGAGAATAGTTGAAATTCTGTTAATTTATGAGTAAAAATTCATTGTGCTTTTATAGTGCTCGGATGAAATTAAAGTTAAATTTGGAAGCTGAGGAAAACTTAATAAAACTACGAAATAAACCAATAGTATTTCATATCAAATTAAAATAGACTATTTTTTACGAAGAAACTGATGTAAAATATATCCTATTTTTTTATAGAAGGAGTACTGATTAAAAATTCGACAGAAAGAGGAAGGGTATGATGTACTTTACATAATGTGTTTAACAATTGAAGCGTACAGGGAAAGAAGGGGGAAGGGGATTTCTCGTAAAACACATTTTGAAGTCCAACTCTCGCATTTACTTACACGTGCTTTATATTCTTAAAACCGTTGTAACTTGGTGATTTCTTGAGCTTTTGCATTGAAACTTTCTGAGTCGTTGACTGTCACTGTATAGTACTTGCTATGAATGCAAACTTAGTAGTTTTTTTTTTTTTAAGTGCACCTTCCCTCTTCTTTTCCCGTACGTTTCAATATTGTTTGTGGCCTCGAGAGTATAAGAGACACTGAAAAATCAGATTGTTAGTAGTTTCTTCTATTTGAGGGGAAGAACAATCACAGAATGGAATTGAACTTTCTTGAATTTGAATTTTATTTATGGCCTTTAGGCGTCTAAGACTCATGCCGGGATATGGGAGGGGGCAGGATTTGGGAAGGTGTCGGCCAGGGCCTATGTTGAAGGTGCCATCTCGGTATTTGCCTGGTGTGACTGAGGAAAAACCTCAGCCAGGATGGTCGGCCGCTGGGATCGAACCTACGATCTCCCGAATGCTACGCCAACGCTCTACCACTGAACTACCACGGCGCGGTAGTTACAGAATGGAGTATCAGAGTGGATGTGCTTTAGTCGTGACATACTGAGATCTCAATTAACTAACTAACTCTATGGCTTATGGAACTCGCAAGTTCATCGCCGCAGTAACAAACGTTCGCCATTGGATTCTATCCTGGGCAGTATCAAGCCAGTTTTCATCACGAACACCTACTTCTCGAAGATCTCTTCTAATATTGTCCTCCCAACGACGTCTCGGTCTTCCCAATGGCCTCTTTCCATCGGGCCTTCCAACCAGGATAGAATATAATCTTCGTTTTTCCCCCATCCGAGCTACATGCCCTGCCC